>VSMD01025316.1:0-113403 GCA_008750895.1 Mirza zaza | reverse complement strand
TGAGAGGACGAATTATGGGGTCACCGTTGTTAATAGGGTGAAATGAGCTCATGTCATAAAACCTTAACTCAGGCCAGGCACACAGTAGGTGCTCGTACATGAGAACCATGATTATCGTCATTATTTTATTGTCATGCCCGTTGCACTTTCACTGTGACCGTCCGGAACACACAGGTGCTCCCACTCGCCTCCTGTTCCGGTCTCAGACCCTGCACGGGGTGTGGGGGTGACGCTGCCTGCCCTGACGGAGCCGCCCACCGGCTGCCGGGAGGGACGCCGCCCTGAGCTCCGCTGGGGCAGGGGCCGCGTGGGGTCCCTCCCTCCCCTCCCCCGCCCTCAGACCCCGCAGGCGGCCCTGGTAGGACTTGGCCGCTCCTGCCGACAGACGGGCAAGTCAGGAATCTGGGGACGGTCTGGTTAATTATGATAATTGACATCTTTGAAGATTGTTCCGTGCGACACCCACAATAGTGGCAAAAGATTCCAGTGATTCTGTTTGACAGCACTTTGCAAGCAACGTGTTTTCATCTGGGCCACTGGGAAAGCGAGGACACTGGGTGGTGATGGCCCCCACCGGCGCCCCTCCTGGAGGGTCTCCGCGGTGCGGGCGCTGGGCGACAGGGCCGGCGTGGGATCTGTCCCAGGGGCTCAGGCGGCACCTGCTGAGAGAGCTGGTTCCCAGCCTCAGGGCAACTCACCTGCGCAACTGTCACCGGGTGCTGTTTCTCTCCTGGCCTGTGAAGCCACAGACGGGGTGGGGGACTCCGCAGGTTTGCACTCCCACCCGCCCCGTCCCCGCCCCTCCCCCAGCACACGGATCCTGGCCTGTTTGCTCCTGATGTGACCAAGCTCCTGGACAGTGCCTGGCACATAGTAGGGGCTTAAAATGGGCGTGTCCTTGCCAACAGCGCACGCACAGCGAGCCCTTCCCAGGCGCCGACACGGGCCGCGCCCTTCACAGGCTGTCACTCCATCCTTACCCCAGTCCCGGTGAGCAGGGGAGGGAACCCAGCTGGCGTCTGTCAGTCACAGCCACGGGCCAGCACTGCTCTCGGCACCTCAAACGGATCCACCCCTTAATCCCCACGAAGCCCATGGGGTCGCTGTGAACTCCCGCGTACGGGTGACTGTCCCTGGACCGAGACCGCGGCTGCAGGGCGGCAGCGCCAGGCCTCGACCCGCAGTGCGCCGGGAGCTGGGGTCCAGCCCGACCGCTGCGCTGTGCTCTTACCTGCGTCACAGATGGAGACTGAGGCCCAGGCAGGCGCCGGGATCCCCGCCACTGGGGGCACCCTCCCACCGTGGCGGCTTAAACAGCCACCACCACGCCGCTCGCGGCGTTCTGCCCGGGAACTGGGCGCGTGGAGCGCCGCGTGTCTGCCGTGGTGACGGCCGGCCGGGCGGCTCGCGGGCTGTCGGGGCTGTGGCGGCTCCGTGGGTGGCGTGGGCTCAGCGCTGGCTCCCGCTCTCCTCCCACCGCCCGCCAGGCCGCAGGGCCCAAGTCCCCTTCTCCACCGACTCGGGACCTGGCTGCACGGCTGGGGTTGGGGACAGCCCCTCCCCACGCAGTCCCTCCTTGGCTGCTTGGACTCCTCACAGCCGGACGCTTGGACGCCCGGAGGCTTGGACGCCGGCCCTGGGGCTGCACCCCCAGAGGGAGCATCCGAGGGACAGGAGAGGGAGGCTGCCGGGGTTCAAGGCTGGGCCGGAGACCGCAGGGCGGCACTTCTGCCGTGTTCTGTTGGTCAAAGCGCCACGGACCACCCCCTCCAGGTTGGGGGCACAGATCACACAGAAGCACCCTGGAGGCCACGTGAATTCTGTTTGACAGACGTCACCCGGAGGCGGGTCTCCCACACCCCAGAGTCTTGGCCTCCGCCCTGCCCCTCTCCGCCCTGCCCCTCTCCGCCCTGTCGGCAAAGCCCTGTCCCCCGGCTCCGTGAGCTCACGTCCCCTCCACACCCGCATGTCAGCCACGCGTGTCCTCCAGCTCCTGCCCCCATCAGTCCCCTGCTCTGCCTCGACCTGCTGAGGTCCCCAGAGTAATGAGGGAGAGGCTCGTGAGCATGCAGATTCCCGGGACCTCCCCAGACCCTGGGACAGGAACCGCTGGAGGCACCTGGGAATCTGCATTTCCCTCCAGCTGCCCCACCCCCACGTCTGTGCCAGGCCAGGGCTGACCTCTGCCCCTCGCCGCTCTGCGATCCTCACAGCAACACTGTGGCCACGAATGGCCACCACCAGCCCATGGGGGCATCACGGGCGAGTCACGTGGCCCCTAGGAGGTGCAGTCCTCACCTGTGCAAGGGAGAGAGCACGTCACCTGCCTCTCAGGGGAGCTGCAGGGTTAGATGAGAGGAAATAGGTGAAACCTGCACAGGGGTGGCATAGAGAGGTGATCAGATGGCGACGGTGTGGAGTAGGGCAGTGTGAACAAAGCCATGAGGGAGGCCTGAGCCGTCCCAGGCAGTCTGCTTAGCTGCAACCAGAGCTGCCGGCAGAGCAGCAGGGCCAGACGGAAGCTGAAGTCAGGGAATGCAGGGCCTCGAACGCCAAGTCAAGGCACCTAAACATGGAACAGGAAATGGGGAGCCTGGGAAGGCAGCTCATGGCTCCTTCAGCCCACGCTCCACCCGTCCTCTCCCTCCCTCTGGGGCAGGGCAGGCAAAGCTGAGGTTGGGGGCTTTGCAAATGCCAAAGGTTTTCATTAAACTAGCCATCTTGTATCCCTGTGCCAGTGCAAACGTCACTTGGCTGTTCAGGTGGTGGCCCTGGGGCAGCTGGGTGGAAATCAGTCGCGTGTTTTTCTAGAGACCTCCCCACCCCAGCTTCCCAGTTCAAGGCAGCCCCAATTTCCACCTGCTAAGGCCTGAGCTGGCAGAGGGAACAGGAGCCCAGGCTGCCTGCTAGCAAAAAGGGAGACAGCAGTGTGTTAGAAACCGTCCCGCCTGAACCACCACAGCAGCCTCCCGCCTGGGCTCCACGTTCCTCTCTCGCCTCCCACCTCCTCCTTCCACCCCGCAGCCAGGCGGTGTTTTAAAAAATAAATCTGATCATGTCACTTCCCGGCTTAAAACCCCTCAGTGGCTTCCCGTTGTACTTGGAATGGAATCCGGATTTCTCACCGTGGCCTCCTCGGCCCCATATGACCAGCCTCCTGCAGGGCTGCCCCCTGCACCCCGTCTTCAACCCTCTACTCCCTTCCTAAGTGACCCCCCAGCCCAGGCTTCTCCGGGGTAAGGGGAGATTTGAGGGCTTCCGGACAGACCGGTGGAGGACACGCTCAGGATCTCGTCTCTAATACTAAGCCCTCAGCCTGACCATGTTCAGATCCCTCTTCCAGTTACAAGCTCTGTGACCTTGGGCATGTGACCCAACCTCTCCGTTGGGCTGAGAGCAAGAGGAACACAGGGGAGAGTTTCAGCAGATGGCCGGGTGATATAACTGGGTGTGAGGGGGAATGGATTTGAAGAAGCCAGGTTGGGTGTGAGGAGCCCAGCTGCCACCTACAGCGACAGTCTAGACCCAAAGGGGCCCCCCCCCCGAGGGAGTCTGCAGTGGCGTCAGCTGAGCCCGAGTCTGCTGGTCCCATCTTACCCCAAACCAAGATGGCAAAGATGGAGGTGGACGCCACGTGAGTCACCGTGTTCAGGCAGCCTTGTGATCCCCTCACACGCTTCCCTCGGAATCAAACATTTGCTGTCCCATCTGTGCTCCTCCTCCCAGCAACCCTGTGATATGTTCTGTAATTTGTGCAAAGTTGTGGCCCTCTCACATCTTCTTATATTTTGTGCAAAGATATCTCCTAATACCCCACTTTTGTCAAAATACCAGCTTTGCATGGAGGAAGACACAATCTGACCAAAATAATAAAAAAGAATGAATTTTGATTTTGCAAAAATGGCAAACGTACAGAATAAAACATTCAAGCGATAGTAAATAAATATTCCTCATAAAAAGAGGTTTTCTTATTTCATGTATCTCATCCTGGGCACCTCTCTGTGCACATGCCTGGAATAGAAGAAGAGACAGATGGATAAGGAAAACGAAATGATATTATGCATGCTATTTGTAATAAAAGGGTATTAGATATAATTTTACTTAACGGAAGAATTGGAAATTGGGGTGAAACTGAAATAAATATTAACTTCAGGTAAGTGTTGCTTCATATGAGATTTTTTTCCCCTAAGAACGCTTTTACAACAAAGAAGAAAAAAACTTGCAAAATATTAAGATATTGTGGTCATGCTTTTAAAAAAATAACTGTTTTGATTTTAAACTCAATGTATTAATTCACTGATAATAAAGGTTAGGAAATTAACACACTTATATAGTTTCTTAGAACATTATTTTTATCTTGCCAGGGTTTATAACATTTCATAATGTTCTGGAAGCACAAATCTCATGGCAATTTAGGATGCATTCTGCATTTAAATGCAACCAGTTCTCAGCCAAAAACCAACCTTCTTGCCTGTCTGCCTTCCTTCCTTCCTTCCTTCTTTCTTTCTTCCTTTTTATTTTCATTTTTAACCATATTTTGTCCTATCCTTTGTTCTTTTTCAATCTCAAAGTTTTGTTAATAGATGTTTTTTTCTGGAGAAACTCATGCATATTGTATTTCCCAAGCCCTGCGTACTTGAATATGTCTCCATTGCCTCTTACTTGAAAGACAACCCGGTTGGGTGTAAAAACCAGGGGGTCATCTTTCCTTTCACTCAGAACTCTGTAGGCTATTCTGCCGCTTTCCAGTGTGCAAAGGAGATGTTTGTATTTGCCTAATTTCCCCCTGCATTGTGCGAAACTTTGACCTGCAGACTCGTGTCTTTTTGCCACGACTTTCATTTTTGTACATCTTTCAGCATTTTTATATCTCTTGTCCCATAGAATGTTTATTCATTGGATAACCTTTGTCTGTCTTTTATGCCTCTCATCTCTCTAATCTTTAACCAAAAAAAAAAAACAATGTTCTTTTCTCTTTAATGTGGTGTGAGTTTCTATAGCTTACCTACCATGTTCCTTAGTGTAGTACAGCCACACTCATTTATTTGTTGTTTCTAATGTGGTTTTAATCTCTTCTGTTTCCCACCTTTCTCTCTCTCTATCTACCTCTATCTGTATAGATAGGTCTAGATATAGATATCTAGATAGAGATATATTTAATTTTATTCCTAAGAACAGCCAGCTTGATTTCCATCCCATGCTGTTATTTTATAAGCCCTTCTTTCAATCCTCATATTTCTTGAGTCTTTTTAAAGAGACATCGTGTCATCTGAAGCTATTTGAGACAACAAAGAACAATTGTTTTTCCCTGTTTCTTTGGGCAGTTCCTCCCGTGGTGTGTCTTCTTCATCTGCCTTTGTCTATATTCTCTTTCTCCCTTTGTGCAGCGTGTGTGCATAGCGTGTGTGCTGGTTTGGTTTTAACTCATTTCTGGCTGGGGCCGGTTCTCTGTGGGAGGACAGTGTGGGCAGCGGTGGAGGATGGCCTCAGGCAGTCGGCAGCATCCATCTGTGCCTGTCGTCTTAGACACTCGGACCACAGCCGTTCCCTTTGCCATGGGGGCACAGCTCCGCATTGACATCCCAGTGGGCAGCGTGGCCCCAGCAAAGCCTTTGGGTTCTGTGTCTGGGGCTCAGTGCTTTAAGCCAAGGATTCTTGGATAAAGTTTCCAGGTCTGGGAAACTTACTTTGGGACGTGTCCCATGAAGCCTGAGATTTCCTATCTGCAGAACACACCAGGCAGCCTGCATGCGTTCTCAGTTTCCTCTGGGTTCTGATCTAAATGTCACAGTATTTGGGAGAAAGGCTTCAAAGTCTGTGGTTTGGAGCTGTGGTAATGTCTGGTTTCAATAAAAAATAAGAAAAAACGACTTCCCCGATATCCACTTTTTTGTTTTCTTGTATTTGGTTGATTTTGAGAGAGGAGTGGGTTCGAATGTCCAATGCCATCATTTTTACCTGGAAATGAAATACTTTCTCATACATATCTCTTGTAATCCTAACACCTACCCACCCTGGTAAGTGAGCAAGACTGTGTCACATGGGCTGGGTAGTGGTGGCAGCAGGACTAACAACTGGAGGACCCAGGGCCTGAGCAGAGAGCACGACTGCATGGTCATCGCAGGTAAGAGCAGGTCCTTATAGTCACCCTGCCCTGCCTCTGGGACAAACCCTGCTATGTCAGCCAAAATTCTCTCATATTAATGCTTCGGGTCTGGGTATATTTGAGACCTACGTAGCAAATGCACAGCCCTCCCACTGCTGCTTCCGTGGGCACCACCCACGCATGGCAGCCCACAAATCAATCACAGCTCTCTTTTTTCCCTGCCCCCTTTTCAAGACCACATTACAGGAACACATTGCCTGACATTGGCAATTGAAATGCAACCTATTTTCCACTCCAGTGTCTGAGATTCTTCAGCTGTGCCAAACATTGACAGAGGGATCAGAAAGACCTGGGTTGAATTTTAGCTCTGTGATTACTAGCAGTGTGGTCAAAAACGTAGGGGGTTTCAGATCCAGTTGCTCATAGCACAAAGATGCAATTATGGAGACAATGAGGACTGCCAAGGAAGTAAGGAATTTTTAGTATGACAGACATCTTGCTGGGAGAACGGGAGACGCTGCCTCAAATTCATCTCTCTGACTAAGGGATATCATGGGCTTTTAACCTGTGCACTGGGCAGGTCGTGTGGGGATGGTGATTCTTGGCAACAGGAATCAGGAGCCTTTGGAACCTCAACACCATTGTCTCACAGAAAATCCATTTCTGGGAAACAACTCAACAGGTCAAGAAGTTATTAGTAGTTAAGGGAGAGAATTATATAGGGGTCACTGAAATTTGTTCAGTGGGAGCCGGTTATAGCAGGGTAACCTCAGGCAAGTCTTTACTTCTTTGAGCCTCGATTTTCCCATCTGTAAAATGGGGATCATTGTTATCACATAAAGTTATTGAAGGGAATACCTGAGACAGCACATGTTAGTCACAGATGCATAAAAAAACACTCCAAAACCTAGCAGCTTAAAACAATAAGCACAAAAAGCTCATGAGTCTGCAGCACACCTGGGGGGGTTCTTTTGTTCTGGATAGGCTCAGCTGATCTGAGCTGGACTTGCTCTTCTGTCTGGGGTCAGTTGGCAGGTCACCTGGAGCTGGCTGGTCTTAGATGGCCTTACTCAAATAGATGAGTGGTTAGTCGACTGTCATTTGAGGAAATGGAGGCGATTAAGCCATGGGGTCTCTCATCCTGCATCAGGCAAGCCCAGGCTTGTCCCCATGGCAGCAGTAGGATTCCAAGAGATTGGGTAGGAGAATTTGAGGTTTCTTGGGGCCCAGGCTCTGACTTGTTACACTGTCATTTTCATCCCATTCTACTGGGCAGAGCAAATCAGTTTGGCCGAGGTACAAGGGGTGGAGAAAAAGACTCTCACTTGATGGGAAAGGGAACAAAGTCACATTGCAAAAGGCTTCCTTCCAGGGAGGGGCAGTGTCTTATTCCATTTTGTGTTGCTATAACAGAGTAGACTGGGTAATTTATGATGAAAAGAAGTTTATTTGGCTCATGATTCTGGTGACTGTAAAGTCCAAGATTGGGCAGCCACTTCTGGCGAGGGCCTCAGGCTGCTTCAACTCATGGTGGAAAGCACAGGGGGAGCTGGCATGTGCAAAGGGATCATATGGCAAGAGAAGAAGCAAGAGAGACTGAGGAAGCCAGACTCTTTTTAACCCTTCCATATTGGGGATCAATTTTCAACATGAGTTTTGGCAGAGATAAACCACATCCAAATCATAGCTCTCATCCCCTCGCCCCCCAAAACTCACATCCATCTCACATGCAAAATGCAATCCTTCCATCCCAATAGTCCCAAGAGTTTTAAATTGTTCCAGCATCCACTTAAAGGTCCAAAGTCTCATCTAAGACTCAAGGCAAGCTCCTTCTAGCTATGAGCCTGTAAAAGCAGAAACAAGCTATTTACTTCCAAGAATCAAAAATAAGTTGTTTACTTCTGAGATACCAATGGTGAGAAAGACATTGGATAAACATTCCCATTCCAAAAGGGAGAAATTGGCCAAAAGAAGAAAAGCATAACAGGCCCCAAGCAAGTCTGAAACCCACCAGGGCAGACATTGAATCTTTAAGCTCCAGAATAATCTCCCTTGACTCCACAGCATCCTAGGCACACAGGTACAAGGAATGAGCTCGCAAGGCCTGGGGCAGCCTTGCCTCCATGGCTTCACACGTGGCTGCTCCGACAGGCTGGAGTCAAATGACTGCAGCTTTTCCAGGCTGAGGCTGCCAAAGGCTCTATAGTTGTGGGGTCCCAGCAGCGCTCTGCTCCCACGGCTCCACTAGGCATGGCCCCGGTGGGGACTCTCTGTGGAAGCTCTAACCCCACATTTCCACTTGGCATTATCTTCACAGAGGCTCTCTGTGGTGGCTCTGCCCCTGTGACAAGTCTCTGCCAGGGCTCCCAGGCTTTCCAAAACATACTCTATAATCCAGATGAAAGCTGCCATGCCTCCATTGCTCTTGCTTTCTGCATGCCTGCAAAATTAGTACCACATGGACATGGATGCCTCCAAGGCTTACTGCTTGGGCTCTCCAGAACTGAAGCGAGGGTCACACCTGGGGCTGCTTGAGCCATGACTGCTCCAGCCACAGCAGCCAGGATGTGGGGCATCTCAGGGCACTAGTACCCTGGACTTGTCCCCAGAAACCATTATGTCCTCCTAGGCCTCTGAGAGGTGGCCTTGAAGACCTTCAAAATGTCTTAAGTGCCTTTTTCCCCTTGTTTTGACTGTTAGCACCTGGCTCCCTTGTAGCTACACCAATCTATTTAGCAAAGAGTCTCTAGGCTGCACCCTTGGATTTCTGTCCTGAAAATACTCCTTCATTCTCTGCCACATGGCCAAGCTGTGAATTTTCCAAATATTGCTGCTCTGTTTTTCTTTTCTTGAGCAATTCGCCTTAAGCAGTTAGAAGTAACCATGCAACTGCCTGAATGCTTTGCTGCTTAGAAATTTCTTTTGCCAAATATTCATTACTCTTAAGTTTGCCCTTCCACAGGGCCCTACGGCATGGACACAATGCAGCCAAGTTCTTTGCTGTAAGGTGACAAGAATGGCCTTTATTCCATCTGAGACCTCATCAGCATGGCCTTTACTGTCCATATTTCTATCAGCATTTTGGTCACAACCACTTAACCAATCTCTAAGAGGTTCCAGCTGATCTTCTAATCCCCCACCAGCATCATCCTTAATGCTCTGTTCACAGAATCATAGTCTTTCTACCCTCCTCCTTCAAGCTCTTCCAACCTCTGCCCATTAGCCAGGTCCAAAGCTGCTTCCCCATTTGCAGATATGTTTATAGCAACACCCCACTCATGGTACCAATAGTCCATTTTGTTTTGCTTTAAAAGAATACCTGAGACTGGGTAATTTATAATGAAAACAGGTTTATTTGACTCACAATTCTAGTGGCTGAGAAGTCCAAGATTGGGTGCTGCATCTGGTCAGGGTCTTAGGCTGCTTCAACTCATGGAGAAAGCAGAAGGGGAGCACATGTGTACAAAAAGACCACATGGCAAGAAAGGAAGCAAGAGAGAAACCAAAGCCAGACTCTTTTGAACAACCCACTCTGAAGGGAACTAATTCATTCCCAAAAGAGACAGAACTCACTTTCCGCAGTGGGAGGGCATTAATCTATTCATGAGGGATCCACTCCGTGACCCACGCACCTTCCACTCAGTCCCACCTCCCAGCACTGCCACATTGGGTATCAAATCTCAACATGAGTTTTGGGGGAGATAAACCATATCCAGATCATAGCAGGCAGAGAATTGTGACCACTTTTGCAGTGAGTCTACCATAGAACTTCACACACAAATAGCCATAGCTGATGCTCAATAGCAGGTTTTAGAGATATTAAAAATCCCAAATTTCCTCCTTTTTCTCTTGGCTGATGGAACTTATGAAGACTAGGTAGGTAAATAGTCATCATCTTGTGAGTTAACTCAGTATTGAGCAGGATTGTGAGGTCCACACTTAGCAGGAACGGGGCTGAAACCAATTGACTCGGTGTGCCAACATATGCACACTGGGCAGTGGGGTCACAGGTGGAAGAGGAGGCTCTGCCCCTCACACACTCCCACTATTTCTGGTGGACCACACAGGTGTGTGTGAAGAAGGCTCTTCTGTTGCCAAAATAGCATTTTCTGTCAATGTGATGCCAGTCTGGTAGCCCACATTTTTTCTCCAAAGCTGGTAGAGACCAGGTACACTGCGAAGGTCCCTGGACATAATGTCAGAAAGCCTGCTTCCAAGGCCCAGGTTCCCATGGACCAGCTGGGTAACCTTGGGCGAGTCTGTCACTTCCTGAGGATGGACGGTGGTAGGGAAGGGGTGACAGAGGAGGAATGCTGTCCAACCTTGCAAATGGGGTTAGTCCACATGAACTCTGAGATATGAATTAATTAGTTAAATTTTCAAAGACAGGCTGCCACCAACTCACAATACCTGACACCCCCTACACACACTCCCTCTCACCCTTCCAAGTTTCCTAAGCAAGCCCTAAGGTCACTGTCCCCATGGAGTTAATGGGCCTGGACCTGCCTCTTAATTTAATGCAAATCCCAGCCTGCCTTATTGTGCAGCGTTCCTGTTCATTTCAACTTTCTTGGCGACACAATCTGTCCTCGTTTCCAGTGAGTTTCTAATCCCTACAATTTCCATGGTGCTGGTAATTATGGAAAAACGTCCTAAGCACAGAAATTCTGCATCCTGACTATGAGATTACACACTTTAGTGGAGTTTATTAAGTTTATTTTGCAGTTACTAAGGAGATTCAACTCACTGTGCGGCTCCAGAGGGCAAAGCAAGGACTGGGTGGTAGAAGCCACCAGGAGGCAGCTTGGAATTCGAAGGGCAGAAGCACTATCTTATGGTCAGGGCCAGGCAGCACCGAGTGAGTGAGCCGGCCCAAGAAGCAGGGGTGAGGCTGGCAGAGCCCAGGCCTGGCGAGATCACTGTGGGCAGGGAGGAGAGCAAGGGCTTGGGTCCCACCTGGGTTCACTTCCTGACTCCCCACTTCCTGGGGGTTCAGGTGAGTGAGTTCACATAAGCCTCCTTCCCCCCAGGTAAGACGGTGACAGCTGGGCTGGCACAGAGCGATGCTCTATGGGGGTCACGCTGTTATTTTGTTATGTAGAGGTGGGGGTCTCCCCCACTCCCAGTTGCCCCAGGAAGGGATTTCCCCCAGACACCCCTGCCCACCCCTCCCCAGCTGCTGCAAGTTTGAGGCGGAGCAGAACAAGCCCCCTGGGCCCAGCCCTCTCGCTGTCTCGGAGCCTGGCTTCCCCGGGCGCTCACACCTGCCCTGCTCTTCCGCTGCCGGAGGGTTTATAGCAACAGCCCCACACCCGACCACAGGGGAGCCTTGGGAGCCAGCGTGCCTCAGACGGTGGGCTCCTCCCTGTCTGGCCCTGAGGTCCACAGCGGGGTCCACACGCACACAGGGCTGAGCCCCCATCTCCAGCTTTATTGGTGACAAAGGGAGGTTCGTTTCCATTCAACACGCCCCGGATCCTGTCGGTTGGACCAGGGAAGAGAAACCCGTGCCTTTATTGGGCCTCCAAACCTCAACATTATTTCCACAAGGGCTGATGGCTTGGCCAGCATCTGGGCTCTGATCAGAGGAGGGAAGTCCAAGCCCACGGCAAGACTTGGGAGAAGGATGGACACGCTACTCCGACCCCTGCTGGGGTTGCTGGGGACCAGGCCAGAAAGGGCAGTGTTGACAGACTGAGCAAGCTCAAAACTGGGTATGTGAGTGTGGGGACAGGGATCAGCAGACGGGAAGGGCTGAGAGGCAAACGTGAGGTGGGGGGGGGGCAGATGAGTGCCCAGATGCAATAAGGGGACAGCGTCAGCATCACCAAGACCTGAGCCTCCGCTGGCCCTGCCCCTTGCTAGCCACGCAGCCTTGAGCACGTCACTTGGGCTTCCTAAACTCTAATTTCGTCATCTGGAATATGGGGACCGCAGGGCTCAGAGAGTCGTGAGCAAGGTGGCATATGCAGAGCACTGGCTCCGTAAATACTGACTGCTGCCTTGCCCGCTATGGGGTGGACATCTATTGCCACCTGCCGTGAGTATTTGCAGGGGTCCTCCCTGACCTCCCGACCTGGCTCAGGTCCTCCTTTCCCAGGGATTGATAGAGCTGTCCCCTGCCTATTTTCTCACGCGCATCGCCTTGCTCCATGTCTGCCTCCACCTCCAGGACGTCTGCTCCAGGGCAACAAGGACAGGGTCCCTCTCTGCTGTCTCTCCCCAGTCCCCAGCACAGTGCCTGGCACACAGCAGGTGCTCCATAAAGATTGCTGAATGGATGAATTTCGCCACCGTACAGAGTTAAGGGCCATGACACGGATGTCACAGAGGGGTGCGGGATCCCAGTGGAGGCGGGGCATGGTGTAGAGTGTGAGGGACACAGACAGTGTTATGGGCTGAATCACATACCCCCCAAAGTTCATATGTTGAAGTCCTAACCCCAAGTACCTCAGAATGTAACTGTATTTAACTAAAAGTTCTTTAAAGAGGTAATTAGGTTAAAATGAGGTCTTTAGAGTAGGCAGGAAACTCCTTCGTATGACAAGAGGAAATTTCAACAGACATGCACGGCACAGAAGAAAAACCACAGAAAGACACAGCAAGAAGGCGGCCGTCTGCAAGCCAAAGAGAGAGGCCTCCGGGGGTAACAAACCTGCGGACTCCTTCATCTTGGACTTCAGTCTCCAGAACTGTGAGAAAATATGTTTCTGTGTGGCAGTGTGTGTGTGTGTGTGGCAGCCCAAGCCGACTAGTGCAGAGGGCTTCCTGGGTGGGGTGTCCCCGAGCTGGACCTTCACAGGGAGACAGGGACCAAGTCCAGGCAGAGGGAACAGCAAGGCCAAATGGGACCAAAACTAGTAGGGCAGCTGGAGGATCAGCATGGGGAGCGGCAGAAGAGACGGGGAGCTCAGCAGGGCCCTGAGGTAAACAGCCTCAAACACCAGGCCTCAGGATTTAACCTGGGATCTTTAAACCATCTGCCCCTGAACTTAATCACTCCATATGTATTAACTCATTTTATCCTACAAGAAGCCTGAGAGGTTCACTATCCTCTCCATTAACAGATGTGGAAACTGAGGCAGAGAGAGTTCAGGGAAATTACCAAAGGCCACACAGCCATTATATGGTGGAAGAGGGATTTGAACTGGGGTGCTCAGGTTCTCAAATCCATGTTCCCAGCCACTACACTATTCTTCAGCAGTGGAGGGACAAAGTCAGATTTGATTTTAGAAAGAGTCCCCTTGGCCAGTCGTCTTAGTCTATTTCATGTTGCTATAACAGAATAACCAAGACTGGTTAATTTATAAATAAAAGAGGTTTATTTAGCTCACTACTCTGGTGACTGGGAAGTCCAAGAGCATGGCACTCACCTCTGCTTGGCTTCTGATGAAGGCCACATGCTGCATCAAGACACGGTGGAGAAGTGGAAAGGCTAGCGGGCATATGCCAAGGGAAAGCAAACATGAGCAGGAAGCTCGCTGCATAACAACCCACTCTCCTGGGAGCTAATCCAGTCCCTCAAGAGCAAGAACTCACTCCCAAGAGACAGCATGAATCTGTTCATGAGGGATCCGCTGCTGTGATACAAACACCTCCCATTAGGCCCCACTTCCCAACACCGCCACAAGGACAATCAAATTTCAACGTGAGTTTCAGAGGAGACAAATCATATTCAAACCTTAGCAGCAGTCTAGAAGATCGATTTGGAGACACAAAGCTTGAGCCTTGTGATAGGTTCAGAAGCAAGTGACCATGGTCCGGTGAAGAATGATGCAGTGGCACTGGCCACATCTACTGGATCAGAGCCAGCTGCAAAACACCTGTGGGACAACTTCTCTTGATTCAAGCATCAATGTGTCAAATTCCCATGTGGACCTTAGACCGAAACTACTGGGGAAAGTGGAAGGGAAGCCCCTAAGCAATTGATTAGGGCAGAGGCTTCATAGGGTGCAAATGCGCTCCTCAGGAGTGCTGTTGATGAAGATTCAGATTTAGGACAAATGCCAGAAAAGGCCTATGTCATAAGGAAGTGACATCAGGAGACAGGGTAGCATGAGCAGGAGCAGCAGGAACTCTCAGAAGCGAGGACCCATGGAACTCACAGACCATGGAACCAGGTAAGAAGGAAGAGGAGACTAGAGACCATTGTCCGGGCCATACCTGGATGGAGCTTTCACTGGTTACCTGATGAGGAAACATTGGAAATTTGTATAGAGACTTCATCCAGTCATCCCAAACAGTTTTATTTAGCAGCTTCTACATGCTTTGCTATGTACTGGTGCCACAGTGGTGGACCAGACAGATAAGGTCCCTGTCCACATGGAGCTTACATTCTCACAGGGTCTCGGTCGGGGTCAGTAAGGCTGGCCATCGCCATAGACAAACCCCAAAATCTCAATGTCTCGATACAATAAAAATTTATTTTCCATTGTGTAGCTACACCATCTGAACAGGCAGCCCCTGAGGTCACCACTACATGGGAAGAGAGGAATGGAAGAGTCACATTAGCTCTTGGCCACCACAGCCTGGAGGTGACACATGCTGCTTCTGCTCACAGGCCATTGGTCAGAACTAGTCACGTGGTGTGAACTCAACTGCAAGGGATGCTGGGAAATGCCAGGTGGCATATGGACTATTTGGCAAATAATGTCCTTAGTGTGATTCAAAGTTGCATTTAACTGGTCTTAAATTTCCCATATGGTGAATTGTCAACAGCACCTCATCCTTCTCAAGGAATCCTCCAGTCCACATCCTAAAGCCCTGAGTTGCGGAGCTCCTGCAGGTCATGTGACACAGCCAAGTGGTGGGGCTGGCACTGCAGGACCCCCCCAGGACTCTGGAGCCCTGAAAGGGCCCAACCAGAAAGATGGCCCCTTAGAGAATTTCACCTCAGCAAGGCTTAACTTTTCCTCTGGGTGACAGATAACCTGAAAACCACCTTCCTCCTGGAAGTGACAGGAAGAGAAAAGAGAAACAAGATTGGGTGAGGGCCAGAGTCTCCGAGCGGAGCCTCATTAGTGGGAAGGAGCCGGGTGTTGGCTCTGAGTGATGTGTTCGCTGGCAGTGGCTGGGTGGCCAGGCTCGGAGCCTGCATTAAATGTGACAGCGAAGCGAAGCAGGAGACACAGCTAATTCATCACGCCTCCTCACCCGAGGGGTGTGGGTGCCTCTGGGTGACCAGGGCCACCTTCCCAGGAGGCTTCCAGAACCAGCAAATCAAAGAGCATGGAGTCGTGACCCTGGAAGGGACCCCAGAGCAGTCCCCTCAATTTAGCAGTGGCCTGTGCCCCTGCGAAGCTCCCACACTCATTACCTCACTTAATGACCTCAGAGACCAAGGTCAGGCATGGCCTGAGGTCACTCACCTGGTGCATGGAGGAGTGGGGTGTGGTCTCTGCCCACTTCCACATTGTTATCCCTCGCCAGGAACAGAGAAGTGACCAAGACGCGGGCAGCAACAGCAAGCCCTGCTCTGTCCTTTATGTTTTTCTATTTCACTGTGTGGTTGGTCCTGTGACTGTACCAGTCAGGACAGTCTGGCTCTGCCGCAATGACAAACAACCCCAAACCATCAGAGATCTGTTCCTCAGGCTTCATGTCCACTGAGCCTCCGCTGAGGCTCTGCCCACTCGGTCTTCATCGGGGACCCAGCCCAACAGAGTGGCCACTGCCTGGTACCTTGCCGTCACCGTGGGAGATGAACAGAGAGCCCTGGGGCAGGGAGGTGTCACATCAACCGCAAATGCTCCAGCTCAGCACTGGCACGCTCTGCTCTCGCACACAACGTATTGGCCGGAATGAGTTGCTCCACTCCTCCTCCCACAACCACGGGGCCAGGGGGTCACTCCTGCCTCGTGCCAGGAAGGGACGCCAGCAGGAGCACTGGGCAGAAAGCGACAATGATGTCCCCAGCATGGGAGATGGGGAGGATGATGGCACCTTTGAGCAAGCCCCAGACCCCTGGTGAGGAGCACAGTTGAAGAAAGAGATAAGGACAATGCCACGTGGGGGCCCCACATACACATGTGTAGCATAGAGCCTGTTGTCTATGTAACATGTTACATACTTATGTGATATGCATGTATGCAACATGTATGCACACATCACAATGACTGTGTGGAGTAGATATGGTCACCCCGTTTTACAAGTTGACTTGCACACAAACAGTCACGGGGCATCTACTGGGTGCCAAGCTGTGCTCCTGACACTGGGAAAACCAAGCAGATCTTTGTGCTTGTTGGGCTCACACGTTAGTGCAGGGTGTGGACGATAACCAGATGGACAAAGGCATGTTTGACATGATGCTCGAGCAGGATGTGTACCAGGAGAGGAATGATACGGAGGGAGCAAGGGAGCGTGGGGTGGGATGGAGGACAGGCCCGGCAGGAGAGGACTTTTATTTTTATTTTTTTTTTTTGAGACAGAGTCTCGCTTTGTTGCCCAGGCTAGAGTGAGTGCCGTGGCGTCAGCCTAGCTCACAGCAACCTCAATCTCCTGGGCTCAGGCAATCCTGCTGCCTCAGCCTCCCGAGTAGCTGGGACTACAGGCATGCGCCACCATGCCCGGCTAATTTTTNCTGCCTCAGCCTCCCAAGTAGCTGGGACTACAGGCATGCGCCACCATGCCCGGCTAATTTTTTCTATATATATATTAGTTGGCCAATTAATTTCTTTCTATTTATAGTAGAGACGGGGTCGCTCTTGCTCAGGCTGGTTTTGAACTCCTGACCTCAAGCAATCCGCCCGCCTCGGCCTCCCAGAGTGCTAGGATTACAGGCGTGAGCCACCGCACCTGGCCTAGGAGGGGACTTCTGAGCAGAGCTGAGTGAGCCCTGCAGGTCTGAAGTGAACCAGCTTCCAGGGTAGAGGGAAGAGCATGTGTCAGGGCCCTGGGGTGAGAACCTGCTGGGTAGATAGTCAGCAGCTGCTGATGCTGGAGCAGAATGAGGACAGAGCTAGAGAGGTCAGGGGTCAGGGACCAGATCAGGCCAAGGCTGATCTGGAGGCTCAGGAGGGGCCTTAGATTTCATCTGCGGGTGAAGAGACCTGGAAGGTCGAGCGGGAAGCAGGGTGTCGTCAGCAGTGTGGCATCGGCACCGGGCAGTTCCAACTCCAAACCCTGGCTCCACCTCTCAGCAATCAACTTCCACTCTCTGTGCCTCAGTTTCCTCATCCTCAGCCATGATAGTTGCACCTACTTCTTGTGACTTCGTGTGCAAGCTGCTCAGCAGAGGGCCCTGAGCACTGAAAACTCTCTGCACGAGACAGCTCTGGGGCCACCTCTCAAGACCCCGTCGCACGTCTCAGTTGCAGCCAAGGGGTTTATTAGCTGTCCTGACCGCGTCTCCCCACCTCCTGCCTCAGAATGGCCCCCTTAGATGCCTAGACCAGTATCTGGCACCACTGAGTGTCACGTCAATGTCACCGTTTGGGGTCAATACAGAAAAGAAAGGCTGAGCCCCACGGCTCTCAAAGGAAGCAGCACGCACTCTCAGGAGACCATGCAAGAGGCCAGACCCACCTGTCACCTGACTGGCGCCGCACCGACTGCTAGCGCCTCTCTGTCAGGGTGGGGCCTGTGGTGGCCGGCCAGTTCTGAACAGTGGCACGTGCCTGCTAACAAAAGGTCTAAAGCAGAAGTGTGCACAGACGAGCCTGCGCTCACTCTAGAGCGGAGCACAAACGTGAACACGCCTGGCAGCGGCCAGCAGGCGATGCCCACCAGGAACATTTCAGAGCAAAGACGCCCTCAATGGTTGGTGTCAGTTGCCACCCTGAGCCCCAGGGTGCTCTCATCTTGCCCCAGCTCCTCCCCTGCTGCCTTCCCCACCTCCTCACACAACTTCCTTCCTACTGGTTGATAAATGTTTCAAATCTCACCCTGCCAAAGGGATTGTTTTTGCTTGCTTGACTCCCACTCCTCTCTCTCTGCTCTGATGGCTCTCTGGGGACCCACTGCCACCCGCCTCCTAGGTCTTTGTGGTTTGGGTTCCAAGAGTTAGGCGTGTGGCCTTGGCCTGGCCAATCAGAGCTTCCTCATCCTCTGGCCACAGTAATAGGCTTAGGGATGGGCACGTGACTCAACACCAACCAATGAAATTCTATCCTGAGGCTTTTTGGGAGTTATTGGGCTAGTGAAGCTCTACCTTCCACTGGGATTTCTAGGGCCCTCCAGAAATGGCAAGCCTGCCTGGTAGAGAAGTGGGAAGAGAAAAGCACAGCCAAGTTACAGAGAGAAACGGATTCCTGAAGACCTCATTTGAGCACCTGGATCCAGCTATACCTGAAAACCCCCCCGCCAGACTTTTTACTTAATAAACCTATAGTTCCCCTTTTGCACTATTGTCCCTGTGAAATAACATGTCTACAATTACATCCCTGGCACACACAAGGATATAAGCCCAAGTCAAGCTACCTCCACTGGTGGTAGACTTCAAGGAAAGCTGAAGAGTTGAGGCTGAGGGGAATGAAGTAACGGACTCTGCTCAAGATGCTATCTGCAGAGTCTGAAATTGCTCACTGGGACAATCTAATTGGAGATGGCCCAAATTGCGGACAATCTCCACAGTTTCCTGGAATCCTCACCGCTCACCTCCCGGGGCCAGTCTGTCCTTGGACCATGACAGCCCTATTATCAGGGTTGGCAGGACACAGGCTGTTGGTGCGACTGCCAGGGCAAACAGGCGGTGAGGTAATAGAAGGGAGTTTTCCTCCCTCTCATCTCCTAGGGTGCAGCTGCTCAGCCGCCGCCGGGGCTGTCTGGTGGGGAGTGGGGTGTCCGGGAGGCCGACGGCTCAGATGGACCTCGGCGGGTGATCGTGCCCCAGCACACTGACAAGCATGACGAGCGCTCCTGGCAGGAGAAGCGGTCCGCCAGTTCCCCAGGACTCCAGCCTAGAAGTCGCTGGAACCAGTGTGGGTGTGGTGGGGCCTCTGGTGCTGTGGGGTCCTCTTGCTGTGACAGCCCAGGACCCACCGCCGAGAGTCCGTTCCAGGTTGGTCTTTGTTCGTGGATTGAGGGTTACAGGTCAAGATCAAGCAGAGGCCGTTATCCCTGATGACCCCGTCACCTGTGTCTCCTTCTGCATGGGAGCCCCTTGAAGGTGGAGAAATGGTTCACTCACGGTGGCGCCTCCACCTCCACTCAGGGCCGGCGCCGCGGAGGGGCTTGTTAGGTACTTGTGGAATGATTGAATGAATGAAAGAAATAACTACACTGAAAGGCCCTCTCTTCACAGGTGGGGAAACCGAGGCCAACAGGAAACTCATAGCTCATTTGCAGTCTGGATTTTGAAACAGCCACCGCCAGCTACAAAGCAAGTGGGTGAGGTGACCCTCTGCCCCGCTTTGCCCAGGACAGCCCAGTTTTGCCAGCCACCCTGGCATCAACATTAACAGTGCCTCCTTTTGCTCCCCCAAGTGTCCTGATTTGGGCAATATTTCCAGGGTCACCTCTGGAGAGGAAGGGGAAGTACCACTGACTGGTCACAGCAGATATACGGGGCTCAGCTGCCTTCATTTAATCCTCACAGCCACCTCCCTCCTGCATGGCTTTCCCTGGTTCCTGGGCTCTCAGGTGTCTGGAAATCTTCAAACTCTTGGAAGTTTAACAACACACCTTTTAATAATTTATAGATCACAAAAGAATTCTAAAGGTAAATCAGAATATATTTTTAACTTAATGAAAAGTAAAATTAAAACTTGTGAGATGTAGCTACAGCTGTGCTTGTAGGAAACTTTATGGTAAGTGCTTATATTATGGGGGAAAATGAAAGATTTCAAACTAATAATCTGAACTTTCACGTTAAGAAAGTAGAAAACGAAGAGCAAAATAAACCCAAAGCAAGCAGAAAGAAGGAAATCATCAGGATGAGAGCAGAAATCAATGAAATTTAAAACAGAAAAAAATAGAGAAAATATCAAAACCAAAACTTGGTACATTGAAAAAAAAAATCAATAAAGTTGATAAACCTCTAATCCGACTGACCAAGAAAAAAAGGGAGAAGATACAAATTACCAATACCAGAATTGAAAGCAAAGACGTCATTATTGGCCCAGAGACATTAACTGAGAGCAAATAAATGCTATGAACAACTCTATGCCCATAAATTTGCCAACTTAGATCATATGGATCAATTTCTTGAAAGAAACAAACTACCAAAACTCACTCAAGAAGAAAATGATGGTCTGAATAGCCTTATATCTATTAAGAAATTAAATATGTAGTTTAAAAATCTTCCCAAAAGGAAAAAGTCCAGGCATGGATGGTTTTACTGACAAATGCTACCAACATTTAAGGGACTTTATAATACCAATTCTACATGATCTCTTCCAGAACATAGAAGAAGAGGGAACACCTCGTAGTACACTTTATGAGGTCAGTACCATGACAACAAAACCATAGAGAGACCATTTAATAAAAGAAAACTAAGATTAGTATTCATTGTGAACATGCAAAAATCTTCAACAACATATTGGCAAATCAAATTGAAGAATATATAATAAGAGTAATACCATGGCCAATTTTCTTTATTACAGTAATGCAAAAATTGATTGAAATTTGAGAATCAACCAATGTAATCCATCATATCAATAAACTAAAGAAGAAAAAACACACAATCATATTAATAGATACAGAAAAGACATTTGACAAAACTCAGTATCTACCCATAAAAAATAAGTCAATAAATATATAAATAAATAAAACCTCTTAACAAACTAAGAATAGGAAAGAACTTCCCCAACCTGGTAAAGGAAATCTGTAGAAAATTTACAGCTAACATCATACTTAACAGTGGAACACTGAGGGCATTTCTGCTAAGCAGGGGAACAGTCAGGGATGTCTGTTATCACTACTCTTATTTATCATTATACTAAAAGCCCCAGCCAGTGCAATAATGCAAAAAAAAAAAAAATTAAGACATACAGATTGGAAAGCAGTAAATAAAACTGTCCCTATTTCCGAGGACATGATTGTCTACGTAGAAAATCCCTGGTAATCCACAAAAGCAGTTCCTAGAGATAAGAAATTCTAGCAAAGTCAAAGGATAAAAGGTCAACATACAAAAATCTCTATGCACTACAATGAACAACTGGAAATGAAATTTTAAAAACAATACCACCTACAATAGCTCCAAAAACTAGAAATCCTTACATACAAATCTAACATAATATGTACAGGATCTGTACACTAAAAATTCAAAAAAAAATGCTGAAAGAAATCAAAGAAGACCTAAATAAATGGAGAGACATACTATGTTCATGGATTGGAAGACTCAATACTGTTAATATATTAATTCTCCCCAAATTGATCTATACATTTAATGCGACCACAATCAAAATTATAACAAAATTTATTTTGCTCTTTCTACTTTCATAACATGAAAGTTCAGATTATTAGTTTGAAATATTTCATTTTCTCTATAATATACGCATTTTACATAAGTATTTTAACAGATATAGACAGGCCAATTCTAAAATGTATGCAAAAAGACAAAGGAGCTATATTAGTCAAAACAATAATGTGTAATCAGAACAAAGTTCTTGAGGACTCAACCCTCCTGATTTTAAGACTCATTAAAAAGTTACAGTAATCAAGACAATGTAGTATGTGAAAGAATAAACATACAGTTGAATGCCACAGAATAAAGAGTCAAAATAGACCCACATAAATATGGTAAATTAATTTTTGACCAAGGTGCAAAGGCAATTTAATGAATAAAGGGTTGTCTTTTTAACAAATGATGTTGAAACAATTAGACATCATGTGCAAAAGAATGAATCTCAAAATGTACCTCACACTTTACATTAAAATTAATTCAAAATGGATCATTGACCTAAATGTAAAATGTAAGCCTATAAACTTGAAAACATAGAACAAAATATTTGTGAACTTAAATTTGGCAGAGTTCCTAGATGTAACATCAAAAGCATGATCCATCAAAAAGAAAGTTGATAAACTGGACTTCATCAAAATTAAAAACTTTTGCTTTGTTGGAGACACTGGTAAGAGAAAGAAAAGACAAGCTACAGACTGGAAGAAAATAATCGCAAGTCACATATCCACCAAATAACTTGTATCCAGAATATGTAAAGAACTCTCAAAATACAACAACATAAAAACAAGTAACCCAGTGAAAAAGTCGGTGAAAGATTTGAACAGACACTTCACCAAAGAAGGCATACAAGTGGCAAATACGCACATGAAACATCTTTAGCCATTAGGGAAGTGTAAATTAAAACCACAATAAAATACCACTACATACCTATCACAATAGCTATTAACTTTAAAAACTGTCAATACTGAGTGCTGATAAGGACGTAGAGTAACAAAGCCTCTCATACAGTGCTGGCGAGAACGAAAAATGATATAGTCGCTTTGGGAAGCAGTTTTGCAGTTTCTTATGAAGTTGAACTTGCACTTAGCATATATGATCCTCTGCTTGTGAATTTACACTAGAAAAATGAAAACTTAGGTTCACACAAAAACCTGTGTATGAATGTGGATAACAGCATTATTTACCATTGCCCCAAATGTAAACAACCCCAACATCCTTTAAGAAGTGAGTGGATTTTTAAAAATCCTGGTACATCCATGGAGTGGAATACTACTAGCAATGAAGAGGAACAGACTACTGATACACACGACATGGGTGAGTGTCAAAATAATTATGCCAAGTGACAGAAACCAGACATAAAGCTACATACACTATATGATTCCATTTGTCTGAAATCCTGGGAAAGACCAAACTATGGTCATGGAGACCAGGTCAGGGGTTGGCAGGGCTTAGAGGCAGAGGAAGAATGTGACTACAAAGGGATAGCACAGGGAAGCTGGGGTTGATGAAGCCATTCTGTGTCCCGATTCTAACAGCAGTTACAGGCATTCATGCTTGTGTTAAAACTCATTGACCTGTAAACCAAAAAAGGGTGGATTTTACCATGTGTAAATTTAAAAATTTTTTAAAGACAGAATGATATCTGAAAAGCAGTTGTGGGATGTTCCTGCTCACCCCTCTGGTGCACCTACTGGTCGTCACGGAAGAGCAGGCCCAGAGAGCCCAGGGCAGCTGCTGATTCAAGGAGAGAGGCAAAGCTGACCCACCAGCACCACGAATCGAAGCAGGGTGTGAGCAAGAGAAATGCACGTTTGCCACTGAGCACGTTGAATTTCGAGATTGCTAATTATGTAGCAAAAACCTAACAAAGTTACACAAGCTGATCTAACTGTAGAATCACCTTCTGGAAAACACTTATTAGCATCTCTCAGAACACAGCATCCCTCAAACCTGTTGCTCTGGGCAGGGCAGGTTATTCTCTCAGAGAAGTGGCAGCTGAATCCAGGCCAGAACCGGGTCTCCTCCTGCACAGTCCAGGAATCTGTCCTCCATGGAGTCTGGTGCGTAGAGGCCACCCTCCCCCACCTCCCAGGTCTTGGACCTTGGTGGCCTCGGTGAAGCTGACCAGATATGGGCAGTTATAGGCTCTCTTCTCCAGGAACTCACGGTTCAGGGCTCCCCAGGTCCTGGTGCACTACCTCCCTGCTGTGTGACCTTGGGCAGCGACAACCTCTCTGAGCCTGGGTCTCATCAGCT
Organism: Mirza zaza; assembly: GCA_008750895.1. Classification (NCBI taxonomy): domain Eukaryota; kingdom Metazoa; phylum Chordata; class Mammalia; order Primates; family Cheirogaleidae; genus Mirza; species Mirza zaza. The sequence goes on along the minus strand of VSMD01025316.1, from coordinate 89,701 downwards.
CTGAAACAAAGACCATTGTGTGCAGCGAGCACCGAGTGAGATTAGGCAGGTGGCACTCGCCACCATGCTGCCTGGTGAGTGACTGCTCTGCGCAGGTCACCTGCTGTTTTATTTATGGTTTTAAGTTCTGTGGTCACAGCTATTCCTGGAGGCAGATCCAGGACAGAGCTTCAGAGCCAGGCGAGGGCTCGTCTGGATGGAGTCCGGGCAGGCTTATGCATGAGGCTGAGTCTCAACTAGGCCCTGGAGCACACTGGGCAGAGAATAAAACCCTCCCAGTACCGCCAGCAGAGGGTCCCAGCAGACAGGAAAAGCCTTGCCCTTGAGCTTGGCAGGGAGGAACCAGGCACAGCCAGGGAACCAATGAAGATGCCGCCGCATGGCCCAGTGTGGGTCCATCACTTGTCCTGTGCAGACCACGACCTCATCCACTGCTCACAGCCGCCCTCTACTAAGGCAGGTGTCACATGAGGGGAAACTGAGGCTCTGAGAGGGGAAGTCCAGGTATAAAATTTGATCTTGGGTCTATTTGCCTCCAAGTTGTGACCCTTTGATAAAAAACAAAAAAATAAACTAAAGATCTTTCCATTCACACAGAAATCCGGATCCCTAGATGGAATTTGTTTGACGCCCACAGTGTAATGAAACCTGGAAATTTCATGAAAATCAAGACCTCTGATTTCTTTTGAAAAACCAGGAAATGGGGGCCCTGCATTCTAACAGTCCCACATGGCAGCAATTCCTAGGCGCCAAGCTCATCTTCAAGAGCAGCACAGGTTTTGGAGCCAGATGCCTGGGTGACCTTGGGCAAGTGACATAGTCCCTGGGCCCCAGTGGCACCATCTGTGTGACAAGTATATCACCAGCTCCCACCTCTCGGGGTTGTCCTGAGCAATAAATGAGTTTCACACCAGTAAAGTACTCAGAACAGGGCAGCTCCCAGCAAGGGCTGTCCCCGTGCCCTCTCCCGCTGGGCACAGTTCCCTCCTCTGCCCACTATTCCCTTTGCCTTCTCCCCTCACTCCTGTATGTGACCTGCCACCCACCTGCCAGCCACTAGAATTCATGACCTCTGCACTGCCAGGGCCCCTTCCTATGAGAAAGATTTGGGTTGAAAAGGGGCAGGATTCAGCTATGGGCCAGAATGTTCCAGGCCAGATTCTGCCTTCAGTCTATGTTCCAGAAACTGCCCACCTGCACCGGGAGTGTCCCGCCAGCCTGCACCCCTATTCACAGGTGCACGGAGGCTCCCAGCGCCCTGGGATAAGGAGAATGGTCTCAAGGGGCAGAGGCCCTGGGAGCACCCGCCTATATCCTCGGGTGACTCACCGTGACCATAAGGACAGGCGCGTCACCTCCCACATCCTGGCACCCGGGGCCGCTCCAGGCCAGGGAGGAGGAGGAGCCCCTGCTACACTGCCCTGGAAAACATCTGTCCCCACCCTCGGGACGATGTGAAGAGTGCACCGGCTCCCACGGACACTGTCAATGGAGCCGAGCAGGGGGCCTGGGTGAACTTGGAGAGAGCAAGATTGATTTTCAGATTATCTCCCAATCCATAATTGCCAAGGAAGAAAAAAGACCTAAACAGTTGTGAAATTAAATCAAATGAGTTTCTGGACGCCGGATTTCTCTCCCGCCCATGGCCTGCTTCCTCTCGTCCCTGCGGGGGATGATGAACGAGCTCGCCATGTGTCTGTTCGCCCACTGGTCCCTCTGGCCATCCGTGCGTCTCTGCGGTGCTCCTCCTGTGTGCCCAGCCTCGTGCCCAGACTCCAGGGATGGGCAGGACAAAAGCCCCTTCCTCTGGGACCCACTGAGCCTTAGGAATGGGCAGCACCATCCATGAGCAGCTGCCACCCAGGACCAGGTGCTCGGGGAAGCACAGGGCTCCATGGCCACCCCAAATGGGCAGGGGGCAGAGGGGGGACTTCCTGGAGCAGGCTCAGCTCGGGAATTCGAAGACCAGTGAGCCGGGCCAAGGCTGGGCCAGTTCATGGGGGGCTCTGAGTAGCAAGTTACGGGGACATCGGGCTTTGTTCTCAGGGCAGGGGAGAATCATGGGAGGGTTTCAGCCAGTAGAGTGACATGCAGATTCGCGTCAAACCTTTCCTCTGGCTGCTCTGGGGAGAAGGGTTTGGGGACAGCAGCGCAGGGTGTGGGGAGGACAGACAGGAGGGTCCACAGCCTTCAGGCGAGAGGCGGGGGAGGTCTGGACTCAGGCGCGTACAATTCCTAGCGCAAAGACCTGTGTGCCGCCCCGCGGCGGTCACACATGGCAGTGACCGACCACCACACACCCAAAAGCACTTCCTCTGCTCCTCAAGTCCTCCCTCAAGAGCCCCCTCCGTGAGCCCCCGGCCCCCCCCTACAGCCACAGCCACTCGCCCAGCTCCTCCAACCCCCCATGTCCGCTCTCGTCCTCTTCAGACAAACAGTATTGTTTACTCATTGTGCTCGTTGTTTGCTGCCTGTACACACGCACACACGCACATACACACACACAGGAATGTAAACTACAGGGCAGCAGCAACTTGGTGGTGAATATTTGTCCTTTGATGCGCCATCAGCACCTAGAATGGTGCCTGGCATATAGGTGCTCAATAAATATTAGTTGAATGAATGAATGCCCACTGACCTCATCGCCGTCATCATCACCCACCAGAACAGTGACAGTCCTCCAGGGACCTGCGCCTGAGCTCAGCCCAAGAGTGGGCAGTGGGGGAAGGCATTTGAAGCCCACACAGGCAGGTGGTTTTAGAGCTGGGGACACAACGGGATGGGGGTGGGGGAAATGAGTTTCAAAGGGATGCACCTGAGGGAGGGGTGGGACCTGTGTGGCCAATCAGAGAACAGGTGTGCAGCTGATGGGCCGTGGGTTCAGGGACGTGCGAGGTCTAAGCAAGGCCCAGAGTAGAAAAGGGGCCGTTTGAGCAGGACCTGAGGCCAGTCCATGTCATGAATGGGGTCAGGTGGCCCAGCAGGGAACACCTGCTCCCCTGTGGCATCCTCAACCACCCTGTGCCGGGGCATGGGGTGAAGGGCCGCCCCAACCTGCACAGGGGACTATGGCTTTAACCATCTCCCTGTCATCCCCTCCCTGTCATCCCCTCACCTGGCACAGGTCTGGCCATGAGGGTGGGCCAGTGGCAGTGGGCATGTCACCTACTATCCCAGACTCCCTGACTGTCCAGGCCAGCCAGGCCTTTGGGAAACCCTCGTGTACCCACCATGGTATCCATGGGGAAACTGAGGCCCATCAAGGTTGAAGAATACCCCGGTCCACACAGCATGTCTTTTTCTCTCCCTTTCCTGCCTATACAGAGTGGACAGGCCCTGGACAGGAGGTCAGGAGGCCCAGGCTCCCGTCCTATTCTGTCCCTGCACCTTGTCTCCTAGTTTTCACAAAAATGGGGCCATACTGCACATATTGTTTTGAAACCATATTTTCCATCTCCTAATATATAGATTTACACATCTCTTTGTTTCTTCTCCTGCAATTCTAATTGAAGACCTACTGTGTGCTGGGCCCTCCACTAAGCGAGGGCAGAAGAGTGGGAGGGCAGGTTCATAGTCCTGTCTCCTGGGCCTTTGTTGCCTAAAGCTGCTAAGAGTTTATAAAGCACACCATGAGTAAATCCACGTGTGACCACCTTTGGGCCCTTCTTTAATTGTTTCCATGTGATAAACCCACCAAGTGGGACTGAGTTTCTGGGCCACCAGGTGTTTTAAGGTTCCTAGTACGTGGAGTCAAATCACCTTCCAGAGGCTGTGCCAGTTTCTCCTCCCAGCCACCAGGCAGGGTTTTAAAGGATGATCCCAGCCTCAGGCTCACAGGAGGAGGCTACAGAGAGCCCAGGCTGTGCTACGCGGGCTGCAGGCACGGAGGAGCCAGTGCTTCGGGTTCTCAGGCTTTCACTGGTACGTTTTCACCTTTGTTGACATTTTCTGAGATGACACAGCCCTGGTGCTAAAGCAGGACCACAACCACCAGGAAAACGAGGCAGCTCTCCCAGGCTTGGCCCCTTCACCCCTGCATCCACCCCCCTGGCCTCCCTCCAGCTTGCAGCTGCCGCCCCGGGACAGGACAGTTCCAGACCCAGGAGAGCAGGGCTTGGGCCTGTGGGGCCGTGTGGTGCAGCGGTCCACGTGCTTGGGTTTTGGAGCCAGCGGGACCCACGCTTGAGTCACAGTCTGCCCCTTGCCAGCTGGGTGCTCCCAGGCAAAGTATTTATTTTATTTTATACAGTAAAGTATAGCAAAATTTGCTTTTTGGTGTGCAGTCTATGAATTTTAACACATGTATAAATTTGCATAACCACCAACACAGTTGGGATGCAAAACAATCCCATCACCCCAATCAACTCCCTCTTGCCATCCACTCACAATCACACCCTCTCCCACCTCAGCCTCCAGCAACTGCCCATGTAGTCTACATCACGAAAGTTTTATCTCTCCAAGGATGTCATATAATGGGAATCACACAGTAAGTCATATTTTGAAACCGGCTCTTTCACTCAGCATAATGCCTTTGATATTCATCTAAGTTGTATAATGGTGTGTTCCTTTTTATTACTGAGTAGTATTCCATTTACCAGTATTTGTTTATCCATTCAAATAAACATTTGAATTGAAGGACATTTGAGTTGATCCAGTTTTTGATGATTATGAACAGAGCTGCTGTAAGCATTCACATGTAACAGTGGAATTGCTGGATCCTATAATAAGTACACATTTAACTTCACAACAAGCTACCAGAGCATTTTGCAGAGTGGTTCTACCATGTTGCCTTGTACGAGAGCCATTCATACATCCTCACCAGTTGTTCCACATCCTTGACAACACTTGTTATTGTCAGTATTTTTTATTATAGCCACTCTAATACCGTGTTTCCCCGAAAATAAGACCTACCCATAAAATAAGCCCTAAGCAGGATTTCTAAGCATTTGCACAATATAAGCCCTACCTGAAAATAAGACCTAGTGATGGGTGTGGCTACTCAGCGTATCTGCACAACCCATGCATTTTGTTGCAGAGCAGTAAAGAAGACTAGTGCCACGGCACTCACTCTAGCCTGGACAACAAAGCGAGACTCTGTCTCAAAAAAAAAAAAAGAAGAAGAAGAAGAAGACAAGCAGCCCTTCTCATCTACCCCATTGTGACAGCTACTATCCCAGAGATGACCGGAAAGGTATGGGCAGCCCCACCAACAAGGTCAGCTCCTCCTGTCAGCTCCCAGCCATCCTGTGCATGCTGCAAGCTGAGACTTTGAGGGGAAAATAACACATCCCCTGAAAATAAGCCCTAGGGTGTCTTCTTGAGGAAAAATAAATATAAGACCCTGTCTTATTTTCGGGGAAATAAGGTAGGTGTTTGGTGGTATCTCATTATGGCTTTAATCTGCATTTCCTTACTATCTAAGGGTGTAGAACATCTTTTCATGTGCTTACTTGCCACCTGTATATCCTCCTTGGTAGCTGTTGTCTGTTTTCTAATTGTGTTTTCTTCCTGGCAAGTTTTGCGAGTTCCCTGTATATTCTAGACATGAGTCTTTTATTGGATATGTGATCTCATATATTTTCCCCCAGTCTGGGGCTCATCTTTTCATTCCCTTAAGAGTGCATTTTGTATAGCAAAAGTTTTTAGTTTTGACTAGGTATAATTTATCAATTTTTTATTTTACTTTATGGATCATGCTTTTGGTGTCATGTGTAAAAACACTTTGTCTAAACCCAAATCATAGAGGTTTTTGCCTATGTATTCTTTTAAAAGTTTTATTGTTCATTTTATACTTAGATCTATGATCCATCTTGCAGTAAGTTTGTATAAAGTGTGATGTTTAGATTAAGGTTTACTTCTTGCATGTAAATATCGGATAGCTCCAGCACCACTTGTTGAAAAGACTCAGGCAAAGTGTTTAACCTCTCTGGGCCTCAGACTCCTCTTCTGTAGGATGGAGTCGGTAATAATAGCACCTGCTCCACAGGTTCCCATGTCATAATCTTCCCTCGTTCCCTCCTGATTTGTAAGAAAAATATCCAGTGCTGAGGCCAGGTGTGGTGGCTCACACCTGTAATCCTAGCACTCTGGGAGGCCGAGGCAGGTGGATCATTTGAGCTCAGGAGTTCGAGAGCACCCTGAGCAAGAGTGAGACCTCGTCTCTACCAAAAATAGAAAAAATTAGCCGAGTATGGTGACGAATGTCTGTAGTCCTAGCTACTCGGGAAGCTGAGGCAGGAGGATCACTTGAGCCTAGGAGTTTGAGTTTGCTGTGAGCTAGGCTGATGCCACGGCACTCTAGCCCGGACAACAGAGTGAGACTCTGTCTCAAAAAAAAGAAAGAAAAATATCCAGTGCTAGACATGTTAGGATTTTTATGTTTTTTACCTGCCATCTACTTCACAGTAAGTCTGTGAAGAATAAAAGGACAATGTTTATCCAAAAGTTCCTGGCATGCAGTAGGTGTGTAGTCTTTAGGGAGTGACTGCAGCCAGACAGATAGGTTCAAATCCCAGCTCTGCCACCCATTGGCTGTGCTGCCATGGGGAAGCTATTTAACCTCTCTGGGCCTGAGCTTCTTCACCTGTAGAATAGGGAAGAGGAGTAGCACCTATGTAAAGCATCTGGGACAGGGTGTGGTATACGATGCATGCGACATGTGCTCATTGTCATTTATGATGACAGTGTACTCAGTAGATGCCAGGTTCCCAAGCTCCTACCTGTGGCCAGTGCCTTGGGTGCTGACCTCAATTCCTGCCCATATTAAATAACGCGGGCCAAACACTTATGAAAATAGGACTTAAAGTTGTGTGTGCAGGATAACACCCAGGTATGTGCATGTGTGTGTACATGCATGTGTGCGCACTCACACACACAGAGGCAGCAGCTGGCCATCCCAGAATTTCTCAGGAGAATAACCAACTGTGCCTGAATAAATACCTCCTTGCTGCTGCTCGTTTGCATGGAGTCGATCACAAATCAGTGTACCTGCCCCTGTGGCTCACGATGCGGGAAGGGGGTGAAGCTTCGTCTTCACATCTGCCCTCTCCATCCACTGCATCTGGATGCATATGGCAGGTCCTCCCAAGGGCATCCTCACCTGCTTTCCTGGCCCCTGGTTTCAACTCCACTGCTTGGTGGCTGTTAATCTCTTTGCAGTGCCCCATGCCCCCAACAGTGAATTTTGAGGAAGCCTCATTGCTTTTAAGTCAGATCATCCAAATGAAGCCTCCAAATTTGATGAAACCCTACAGAGCCATTTTCACCTACTGGGAAAAGAGACAAGAACTTGATTTATAGTAATCTACATGGAAGGAAACTTGAAACAAAATAGGCCATCACGTTAGCAGTCGTCACCTCTATGGAGTGGGATTATGGGCAGCTGCTACTTTCTTTATATTTCTGCTGTTTTCCACAAGAGAGGCCCATTACTTTCAGAATCATCCCAAAGCAAGCAGTACTAGTTAAAAGCCTGCTCTGTGGTTTGTGTTTTCCCTACCAAGTCACATGCTCTCGCCGCCAGCAATGCCCCCCAGGTAACCGTGAACAGGTGCAGCACATCATCCTCACCACGGAGATGTCAGGACTGGGTCCCTGTCAAGACTATTACCCAAGTCAGGAATTTTCCAGAAAGGTAGGGGTAACCCACATCTTTGCAGCTGGCCCCTTTGCACGTAAAGCTCCACTGCTCCTGTCCAGAGGACTCTAGGTGGGGCCTGGGAGCAGCTGCTGCTGCAGACCATGATGACTGCAACTGCCCGCCAGCACGGGTGACCACCGCGGGCCTGGCCCCCTGCCGGGCCCTTCACAGACATCTCGCTGCATCCTCGACCAACCCGGTGAAAGGGGCATTGCTGGTCCCATTTGACAGGTGAGGAAATCAAGGATCAGACAGGTGAAATGACAAGGCTGAGGTTACGTACCAAGGACATGGCAGAGTCGGGATGCCAAACGGTGGCCCCAAGACCTGATTTAAGGCTCGGAACACCCCAATCATCTCCATCACCCTCCCCCGACAAGCTGTCTTCAATAAAACCACTGCCTAGGGTAAAACCTAGCTTTAAGACAAGAGCTCTGCCTTCCCCCAGGCGACCCCAGCCCCTCTTGTGTTGGAGTCCAGGGGCAGCCCATGGTTAGAGCTCAGGAGTGCCCTGCCCCAAAGCCTGGCACCTCCCTGCTCTCCCAGTGACCGCTCATATTTCACCTTCACAGGCGGACAGCCCAGCGCCCAGCTGGCCAAGGCTCCGGGGCTATGTGAGGGAGGGTGTGGACTCTGTTCCTCCTGAGCATGTCGATGACATGGGGAGGGGGCGCTGCGGAGGCGGGGCTGGGGCAGGACGTCTCTGAGGACAGCTGGCCAGAGCGCCCATAGCACATCCCCAGCCAAGGCCTCTCAGAGCTGTTCCCTCTTTGCCCTCCCAAACACCACCGTGGGGAAACCAAGGCAGCCCCCTCCCACCCCTGGTGTAACCTCTCTTATAACCAACCCAGAGAGCAGAGCTGGGTCCTGACACTTCTAGGAACCCCATCCCCAGCTCCTCCCGCAGCAGGAAGCGTGGAGGACGCAGACCACCGGGCCTGCTCCTGCTGGCCCTCGGCGTCTAGAGCTGGGGTTGGGCTTGGGAGGGGTGGAGTGGGGGGGAGGGACAGGGTTTGCACCTCCACTCTATGGGACACAGGTTGAAAGTGAGGCCAAGCACAGGCCCCTCAGACGCTGCGCGACCTTAGTGACATGGAGGCCGCTGCTCCAGTTCGGCTGCGGCTTCCACCTGGCAGCGCCACATGGTGATTTCGGCTCCACGTCCTGCTCTTGCGGGTTGGGAGGGAGAAAGAGCCCTTTCTGACTCAGGCTGAGCATTGGCAAAAAGTCTCTGCAGTGAGTGAGGGTTACCTGTGGGTGTCAGATGTCCCTGGAGGTTCTGGAAACTAGAACAGATAAAGCACGTAATAATTTATGTCTATGGAGGGACAAGGATTTATGTTCCCTGGTGTGCTCTCATCTGCTGCCTCGTCAAGCCTCAGCAGAACCAGTGTGGGGTGTGAGGATTATTGCCTCCAACTCAGGGACGTGGAAACTAAGGCTCTGAGGGGACATGGCGTGGTCCAGTCACGTCAGCTGTAGCAGTGTCAGCATCTGACCTCAGGTCAGAGTGACTCTGGTGCCTGCCTTGTTACCTGAAGACACCTGTAGCGTTGTCACCTCCTGCAAGGCGTGCTGTGTGGAGACCAGGATCCCCACTACACAGATGGGAAAACTAAGACAAGGCCATGTGGGTGACCCTTCTAAGGTACTGAGATTTGTTTGCAGCAAGACTTGTTCTAGAGCCCAGAGCTTCAGCTTTTTAGCTAGAAAGACAGGAAATAAAAACACAATTGATTTCATTGCACTCTTAGTCCCTGGCCTCTTTCTCTTTAGGTTGCTAAAAACTCACCCAGGGGTGGGGAGGGGTATGTGTTTAAAATACAGGTTGCCAGGCTCCATGCAGGGATTCTGACTTAGTAGGTTTGGGAGTAGGGCCAGGGCATCTGTATTTTAAACAGCAAATACCCTCCCAGCCTGCCAGTTCTAGTAGATGGTACGCATGAGGACCACCTTGGAGAAACATTGGCTTAGGGTGGTCCAGGCCCCATATTAAATAGCATATGGACATTTTAAAGCACAGCGTTTAAGATCGAAGATTCTGGATCCATCTGCCCACGGTTTCAGGACCAGCTCCTCCACTCACCCCCTTAAACCCTCAGAGAAGTGACCTAACTGCTCTGGGCCCAGTGTCCACATCTAACAGTGAGGATAATAAATGTGCCGCCTTCATAAGGTCCTTGTGAGAAATAACGAGTTACTACAAACAAAGCACTTAAAATAATGCCTGCACAAAGTGAGGCTTTATAGTGACAATTCTTGCAACAGCCCTAAAATGTAGAGGTCATAGGCCCACTCTACAGAGGAGGAAATGCGGCACAGAGAGGTAAAGTAACTGTTATAAGGACACACAGCTAATGAATGACAGAGCTGGGACACGAACTCTCCACCATCCACCTGAAACACTGTACTCCTAACCACTAGGCTGCCCTGCGCTGACAGCACAAGCTGCCCAGCCCTGCCCTTTGCACCTGCACCTGCAGGGCAGCGCCACACAGGAGGGAGTCAGGAGAGATCACCTCGGGCACTGGGCAGAGATTTGCTACCAAATCATGGGAACCTGCTGTGCTTCTGCACCAGGTTCCGATCCAGTGCTGGCCAGAAGCTCCAAACAGCATCCCTTTTTGCCATAGATGCTTTGAGTATCATTGGAACTGTTGTGTCATAAGGCCAAAGGGTAGAGCAGTTTGCACCACAGCCTGGAATTCCTGCAGAGACTTCTCTTCCTCTGATTTCTGCTCAAAACTGGCAGCTTTACGGATGACCGTGTTGTTGGATCGGAGGTGCATGTTCAAATGTGATATATGTTGCCTCCAAAACCCAAAAGGCTTGGCACACGTTCTGCCTCTTTTATTGTGATAGGTGGCGTAGCTCAACATATTTCAGACTATTAAAGCCTCAGAAACTTCACTGAGGTGGCAGATCCCTAAATTTTGTAGGGTTTACCTCCCAACCTTTAGTTAGCTATTTCTTCTCATCAGACCAAACCAGCAGAAGCCATGGCAGACCAGAGAGATGTTTTGTGGAACATCTAGACAGCCAAGATCTCAGTAGACTGCAGGATGAGAGATGGCAGGAGACTCATCATAACCCTTAGGCAGGATTAGTGTTGGCCCTGCCAAGTCAAAGAAAACTGCTTCTGGTGGTCCTTACAAAACCAGTGTGGAGAAAAAGGCCATTAGCCAGGTCAGTACTTACAATTCCAACTGCCAGGGGCCATACTGATTTGCTCCAGTACAAAAAATATGTCTGGGAAAGTAGCTGCAGTTGGAGTAGCCACCTGGGTATACAGCAGTCCACAGTCATCCTCCAAGACCCACCTACCTCTGAACAAGTCAGCCGGATCAGTTAACACCCCTATTTAGACACACCCCTGCGTCTTTCAAGCGTAGATGGTGGCATTAATCTTCGCAATCCCTCTTCCCTTCAGGGAAGCGTCATTTCTGGTTTACTATCTTTCTAGGGAGGGAAAGTTCCAGGGACTTCTACATAGCGTTTCCCACCATAATATCGCCACCCTGTGGGTGGGAGAGCCAAAGCGGAGTGCCACCAGTCGCTGTGCCCGGCTGCGCCAAGTACACTTTCAGAGACTGGGGAAATCACTGACCTGGCCCTTTGTGAGATGAATGTGAAATACGACTCAGCCTACCACTTGGCCACTGTAATCCCCACTTGGATTTGTGGACCACGGCGGCATGCTGGGGCCCCAGGATTCAGCATCAATTCACGGCCAGCATCCAGCAATCCCTGAAAGGTCTGGGTATTTTCCTTTCTCCAGCAGACAGGTACTCTCAGCCAGGGGTTGGCAAACTATGGCCCGAGAGCCAGATCTGACCCTTGGCTTATTTTTGCTTGGCTCATGAGCTAAGTTTTTTTTATAATTTTAAAGTTTAGTTAAAAAAAAAAAAAGTAAATTCCATCTTTGCTGGTCTAGGATCAATCCCTGTAGCAATTTTGTATCAGTTAGGATTTAGTCAGAAGATAGGATCACACAGTAATTTTATCAGATAAAGATTAACATGAAGAATTATCGCGCAGTAATGAAGTTATTAATAATGACTAAGGAGTAAAGAGAATGCTAAGCAAACATAGCAGCAGAGCCAATATATAGGGCTGAGGAAGAGTACTCGAGGAATAAACAAATTTGAAAGATCTGCCTCTTCCCCTGCTAGGATCGAGACCTCACTGGAGGGGGTGTAGCTGCAGCCGCTGAATGGTGCAGAAGTTGGCTGAGACCCCCATGGGCAGAAATCACCACTATAGAGCCAGATAGACATGTCAGCAGCTTGCTCTCTGGGTGCCACCACACCTGGCTTGGAAATACACCTCCTCCATGGGATGGAGATGCCGGCGTACCCACAAGGTTTTTGGGAGGGTTATATAATTCAATACATGTCCAAGACTTGGAACACATGATGTTTATCTAAGTGCCCACACTAAGTGTCGTTAAGCTATCACCATGATTACAGAATCATCACCATCATCATCATCACCATTACCATCATGCCATGCCCATGGGGAGAAAACTGAGCCTTAGAGACACCATCTGACTAAGGCCATCCCCAGGACCCGGCAACACTGGAACCCCAGCCCCAGCCTGTTTGGTGCCAAGGACCACACTCTTTCTACCTACACCAAGCGAGAAACCCTTAACCCAGTCTCTGCCTTAGGTAAATGGGGAAACTGAGGTTCTGAGTGGAAGAGACGTGCCTGGAGTCACACGGCGAGAGAATCAGGGCCAGGCCTCCCACCCTTCTCCAGGCAGAAGCCTGGAGGCAACGGTGACCCTGGTTGCCTGGGAGTGTGAGGCCACTCAGCTAACGTCACCCGCAGCTGCTGTTCCTACCCCTCCCTTCCTCTCCTCTCCTTGTCTAACGTTGATTTAACCTGCGGTTTTATGGTCAATCATCTCCTAGTAAATCTCTGTTTTAATCCCCCCTTGGGTGGCCCAAGCTGTCTCTTTATTGGGAAGTAAATAATGCAGGTGCCTCTGTGCCACGCTGAGCTTTGCCCTGGGAGCCGGCAGTGCGGGGAGAGGCTGCACAAGCCTGGGGGAGCCTCGAGGCCCCGGAGACAGCATGGGGTATGCGAATAATTACAGGATGACAGATGTGTGGGCATGGGTTATGCAAGACACAAAAGATGTAATAAAATCCGCTTTTTCTCCAGAGCTCTGGGTGAGATTTTAAATGAAAGGGATCCGCTTGGGGCTGCTGGCTGCGCTTGCAGACAAGAGCTCTTGACTGCAGACCCTGCGCTGCCGCTTACAAGCTGAGCCAGGCCCTGTCTGGCCTCAGCATCCTCATCTGTCTGGCATCTGTCCCCCAGCTAATGAGGTCAGGCTCACAGGGAAGCTCCCGCCAGAGACCCCCGGACTGATGGCCCATGCAGAGCCCTGGGGGTCAGCCCTGCCCCCCCAGCCTCATCTCCCCCAGCCTCTCTCAGGGAAAGGGCACTGGGTCCTCGGCCCAGCCTGATGATTTGCTGTGCGGCCTTAGACAAGGGTGGTCCCCTCTTGGGGGCTCATCTGTAAAATGGGGGACATGGGGACACTAATGCTCCTTCCTAATGTTCCAGGTTCTGGGCTTGGCCCCAGGCTGGCCCACTCAGTGGGCGGAAGGTGTGGGGCCCTGGAGGGAACCTCTCTGCCCAGCTGCCCGTGGCCCTCACCCTGCTGCTGCCTCTCCACACCCCTCCACCTTGTCCCCTCATCCCCAGGGCCCCAGCTGGCACCACCCTCCTTCCAGCTCCCCAGATGCTGATGAAAATATTTCAGCACTTCTCAGCTCGATGCAGAGAACCAAGTCTCTGCCTCCAGATGGCAATGTCCGCTTCTACTCCGAGCCCTGAACTTCAACGCATTTAAGATGAAAGCCAGAAGCTCCAGCTACTTCCTATAGCTGTCATCCTGCAACCTGGGCTTCAAACGGTGGTGCCAAGTAATAACACTATCAAGGGCTGTGCCGTTGATTACTGAGCGCTTGTGTGTAAGTTCCGGGCACTGCTTTACACAATTCACGTGCATTCATTCATGCTCTGCTCATGACAAGCCTGTGAAAAAGAAACCATTATCCTCATTTTTCAGATGATGTCAGATGGCTAGTGACAGCAGAGCCAGGACGGGACCAAACACTCTGGCTCTCGAATCCCCATAATGACCCATGAGACAGGCCTTATTAGCTCCGATTTCCTGGACTTCTCATGGATTTGTCCCATGAGGCCTCAGAGGCAGGCTCAGGGGAAGTCTAGGGAACAGACATTGGTTCCAAAGGAGGATAGGGACTGTCCCCACCAGCCCCCCTCCCCCGCGGCCCCCAGAGCAGAGAGTGAACCACGCTTGGCCCAGCACTGGGGAGTCCAGACTGGGGCTGGGCTGGCTCTACACCAGGTGGGACTGGACCACAGCAGCCTGCAGACTCCAGGACCCTGAGAAGGAAAGTCCCTGGGACGGCTGCTCTTAATAAAGGGAGTGGGAGGGCTCCTTGGGTAAGAGAAAGTTCTGGAGTTTGGCCATGCTCCAGGAGGCTGGAGACAGCTCTGGCTGAGCCCAGGGAAGTCAGAAGTCAACTCCTCATCTTGCCTTTCGAGGGTCACTCACTGGAGGATCTGGCGTCCTTCCTTGTGCCCAGCCCATGCCCTAGAAACCTCCTCAGCTTGCTTCACAGATTATCATTGTCTTAAAAATAAAACACACAAGGCCGGGCGTGGTGGCTCACACCTGTAATCCTAGCACTCTGGGAGGCCGAGGTGGGTGACTGCTCAAGGTCAGGAGTTTGAAACCAGCCTGAGCAAGAGTGAGACCCCATCTCTACTAAAAATAGAAAGAAATTAGTTGGCCAACTAAAAGTATATAGAAAAAATTAGCTGGGCATGGTGGCTCATGCCTATAGTCCCAGCTACTTGGGAGGCTGAGGCAGGAGAATCGCTTGAGCCCAGGAGTTTGAGGTTGCTGTGAGCTAGGCTGACGCCACGGCACTCTAGCCCGGGCAACAGAGTTTATTTATTTATTTTCTGTCTCAAAAAAATAAATAAATAAAATAAATAAAACACACAGAGCTGATTTGAGAGCCATGCAGGGCTAGCAGGGAGCAGGGGTTGGGGTCAGGCAGGGCTGGGCTACTCAGCAGCAGAAAGAACCTGTGGCCTCCAGCAATTCACTTCCCGCCTCTGAGCCTCCCCTTCCCAGGGGTAAATGGGAAAATGACCCAACCTCACAGCCTGGGAGGGTTAAATGTGATCACGTTGCTGGGGCTTTGACAATGAAAACTGTTCAATCACCTCTTTGCCCTTGATGGAATGTCTTCCCCTGACCTGGGAGGGAGGGAGGCAGCAGCCAGAGAGAAGGAACAAGAAAACACTGAAGAGTAAAGCCTTCAGTGTTCAGTGTTCATCGTGCCTGAGCTCTGAAACCAGCCTTCCTCCAGGGCTCAGGTCCAGGCGGGGCCCTCCTGCAGGGACCTGGCTCTCCGCCCTCCTCCCCACACCCAGGGCTCCCGCTAGCTCCTGTGCCGGGGCCAGAGCGAGAAACAGACACCTGGAGCCTGGCCAGCCCGAGCTGCTGCCCAGGGAAGGGCCAGGCGCCCAGGCAGCGGGAAGGAGCCGGGAGACGGGCCAGAAGCCAGCAGGGAACACAGGGTGTATGTGTGTGTGTGCATGTGTGAGCATATATGTGTGTGTGCGCATGTGTGCATGTATGTGTATGTGTGTGTGCGTGTGAAAGAGAGAGACAGAGACAGACAGAGGGACAGAGACAGACACAGGAACAGAGAGAGACAGGAGCACACACACACATATATGAGGCTGGCCTGGCCTGGCCGTCCTCTCCCCCTTGGGCACCCTCATAGCCTCAGTTTCCTCTGCTGGGGAACAGGCTGCTGCCGCCTCACTGGAAGATGGGGGTGAGAGATGAGGGGCCCTGAGGGGGTATAGCATTCCCGCCCCATCCACCTGGAAACCGCCCTAGACTGCAGTGGGCTCCGAGCTACCTGCCCAGGCCCCCTCCTGGCCCTGGGCTGTCACCTGAGCCCTGTGACTCGGCTCATCCTCAGTCCGTGGGGTGATCCCTACTCCGCGGGGCTTACGAGTCCGTGCACAGTGGGTGCTCAGGAGGCACAGTGGCTCCTGTTGGTCCCCACACCTGGGGAGGGCATCAGTGGGCCTTGGGACTGTGCCCAAAGGGGCCTGAGGGAGCACCTAGAGGAGCCAGGGTTCGCCAGGTGCCTCCCCCATCTTGTGCAGAAACAGGACGCCTCCAGTTGTCTGTTGCTGGTAAACACTGCGATGTTCGTTCATGAAATCCGCCTTTCCCGAGGCCTGTTGCGATGCAGAGACGGGGTGAGGAGTTCAGCGAGAGCCGGGCCTGTGGTTCCTGACAGCTCCCAGACCCGCTCCCAGGAGGCGTGTCTGCCCTCAGAGCGGGAGTCCCGTCCCAGTCCTGCAGGTCACGGAGGGGCAGGGACAGTCCTGAGCTGCAGGGACCCAGTGCACAGGGAGGCACTGTGCGGTCACCCCAATATTCAAACACACGCAGTGGACAGAGCGGGTAGTAGTTCAGGCCTCTCAGAGCATGTCGTAGGTGCACAATGAAGACTTGGTGGACGTAAGAGTGAATGGTGATGCATGGCCCATTACCCTGCTCACAGATATGACTTCGTCCCCAGAATGACCCTGTGGACTGGGGAGGATGGCTGCTGCTATTTCTGCTTTCTACATAAGGAAACAAAGGCTCAGAAAGGTTAAGTGACTCGGCCAAGGACACACAGCCGCAGCTGGTGTCCTGGGGAGCACTGAGTCCACCTGTCATTTGACAGACAGGAGAGCTCAGTCAGGAAGGGAAGCGAGGAGCCCAAGGGCATGAGCCAGGGTCATACTAGGGCTGCCGGAACTCACATTCAGGACGTCTGTGACCCAGCACAGGTTCAGTCCCTGGACATGAGCTGTCTCCTTCCCTTAGGCCACTCTGTACCTCCTGTCCCTTTCTCCTCCCACCCTGGAGGCTCCCAACAGACCTTGTCCCAGCCCCAGCCTGTCCTCAGCCTTGGGAGAACAAACGTCTGGAGCATGCCTGGTGAATGGCACTGTGAGGTCCCCTCAGCCCTTCACAGCCTCCAGCGACATGTTCTCCTCCTGTGTCATGTCCCCATCAAATGTCAGGGGAACAGGGACAAGGCACAGATGCTCCACATCATCCCAGAAGTGGGCCACGGCCCCTTTGGACACCAGTACTCCAGATTTCCAAGTCCAGTACTGAAATACCTCTTAGGACACTGCCACCAGGCCTCGCTGCCAAGCCTCTGCTTACACACCTTCTGTGTTGGGGAACTCACTCCCCCCAAGTCACCCACCATCCCGAGACAGCCCTGATTGTTAGAAAGGCTCTCCTTACACTCAGCTGAAATCTGTCCCCATGGCCTCACTGTTCTGTCCTAGATACAATCCCTGGGGCCACAGAGGCTGTATCCCTTTTCCCTAGGGCAGCTCTTTAAATATTTGAAGGAATGATCATCATTACTTATTCGTGAAATGTTTACTCAAAGGTAA
Source organism: Mirza zaza (assembly GCA_008750895.1). Classification (NCBI taxonomy): domain Eukaryota; kingdom Metazoa; phylum Chordata; class Mammalia; order Primates; family Cheirogaleidae; genus Mirza; species Mirza zaza. The sequence goes on along the minus strand of VSMD01025316.1, from coordinate 72,522 downwards.
CCATCGCAGTATTTTTCATTCATCCATCCATTCGTTCGTTCATCCATCTTCCTGGGTGTCAGGCCCTGGACTGGCTTCTGGGGCTGCAGCTATGAACCAGCCGCATTCCCTGTCCTCCAGGTACCCCAAGCAGAGTTGGGGGACCATGAATGCCCCTGTGCTTGCACACAATGTTTAAGTGCTATTATGGGGTGCAGGGCCCAAACAGCTGTGGGAGCCCAGAGAAGCGCCCTGGGGTGGGGAGGTGTGCAGGGAGAGGGAGCAAGGAGTGTCGTATAGTCTGAAGGTGGGGAGACCCCTCAGCATCCTGGGAAGTCTGGTAGTGGAGGTGACATCATGCCAGTTCTGAGTCTAGCCTTTAGGGGTCTGGCAGCTTCCGCCCTGGACTCTGGCAGTCCTGCACCTCCCTGTAAGAGCTCCACCTATCAGTGCTGCCATCTTGTGAGGAAGCTCAAGGCCAGTGGAACATTCTGGAGGAGATACCCTGTGGGGAGAGAAGGAGAATCAAAGAGCACCGAAATGCCAGACAGTGAAAAAGCCATGTTGGAAGGGTCCTCCAGCCCCAGCTCAGCCCCTGGCTGACACCAAGTGGCCCAGCGGAGCCCTTCCCAAGTTCCTGTCCCACAAATGGTGAGTGAAATAAAATGGTTGTTTGAAGCCACTGAATTCTGCAGTTGTGTGTTATGTGGCAATAAATCACTGGACAGAATCTCCTTCCCCACCTACTCACCGAGCAGCCGTCAGCTCCCTCCCAGCCCTCCGGTTCTCGGCTCTAACGTCACCTCAGGGAAGCCTGCCTCGACCTCTGGGTGAGGTCCGTGTGCTGATCACACCTTACACTCTTTGTCACGGTGCAGCCACCTGTGCGTCCTGTGGGTGGGTGCATCATCCCTGACTCCCCCACTGAACTAGGCCACCCTCGGCACGGCCACCCGAGGCACAAGTGAGGGCTCAGGAAACACTCGTTAAGCGAGTGAGCGTGTCCATCCCAGCCCCACATGTGGGGCAGGGGCAGGATGGCAACCCCAGCTGGGCTTCCCTCCCCCCTTTCCCGCACAAACTCCGATTCTCTCCTGATTGTGGGTTGGATTCAAGGGCCAAGGTAACTCTCCACCAGCCCTGGCAGGGCTTGTCCCCAGCTCTCTGCCACCAATGAGCCCCTGGGGCTGGCCCTGCCCAGAGAGAGGGATCTGGAATAGCTGGGGTGTTGAGGGGGGTACCCAGGGTGTGGAGGAGGGCTCTGGGCCAAAGAGGGAAACGCTGGCATCAGTGCCTGCCGCCCCAACGACCCCCACCCACCAGCTGATGTCCCCACAGCCTGTTCTCCGCATCCACCTCCAGGAAGCCTTGGCTCCTTCCTTGACCCCACTGGCTGCTCTGTGCAGCGTCCACCTGTGGGTCTTTGGCCACACCTGGGGCAGCCTTTGAGTCCTGACTCATCTATCTATTTATTGTACCTCTATGCTATGCACTGAGCTTCTAGTCCTGCAGCAACTAACTCGTTCAATCTTTACAACAGCCCCATTTTACTAATGAGGAAACTGAAGTCAGAGAGGTTAAGTGACTTGCCCAAGGTCACACAGGAAGTGGAAGAGGCAGCATTTGTGCTCTGGTTCTCTGGCTCTGAGTCCAGCGTTTTTCCCACTACACCTGGACACGGTGACAAGGGGGCCATCCTCGGACTGTTCTTTCCTTCCCTATGAAAACAGCTGAGAGCTGCCTGCCCGCCTGGGAGCTGATATATCCTTCCTCGGAATAAGAGGCCCTCTGGTCTGAGCCTCCCAGATTTCCAGAAGCAAATATGAGGTGGGAGGAGCGAGCAAATAAGAGAGAGAAATTAATCAAGTCATTGAGAAATAGAGACAGCGTTTATGAGGACACAAACATCAGGCACACCACACACACACACACCCCCCCCCCAAGGTGAGAGATGGAGGCATGAAAATAACACATATGAAGAGAAAGGAGAAAGAAAGAGAGAAAGAAAAACACAGATTCACACAAGGAAATAAACACAAAGAATAAGAAGTACCCAGAGGGAGGTAAAGATAGAAAAATACAGAAACAGATTGAAAGATACAGAAAATACACAGATATACAAAGAGAGCATAATGAGAGGACATAGATTAGAAAGAGACAGACTAAGAGGACAGGCACAGGCAGAGTGCAGAGGGACAGGAGAGAGATGCAGGCAGAGGGATGGGTAACTCGCTGGGGGAGAGGGAAGGGGCCACAGGGACAGAAAAGACGGAGCAGAGACCAATCAGCACAGAGAAAGAGCCATGGGAGAGGCGGTGGACGAAGCTGAGACCATCCCCCCACCACCACCTCCCCTGCCTGTCCCTCCCCTCTGCTCCCCCTCCCGACTCAGCAGCCCGGCCCCTGAGCCCGTGGAGAAGTGAACTCCGCCAGGTCCAGCCGCCCCGGAGCTCTCTGTGTTCCACCCGTGCCCTTAGCGACACGGGCATGTGGGCACCGGCTGCATTGAGCACGGGCTTCTCCTCCCTGTGAGCTCTGTCTGAACCAGACGCCCTGATGGAAGGAGAGACCCGCCCAGCGCCTGCTCGCACGCCCAGGCCGGGAGCTGCTTGGTTCTACCTGCCGATTTCCGGCTGCGGGGCTGGAGGAGGCTCAACCCACGGCCCCTCAACACGCATCCACGGGGTGTCCAGCGGGGAGCCCCCACGTGGGAGGCAGGCAGCCCTGGGTTCGAATGTCCCTGACTGCCCATATATCTGTCACCTGACCTCCCGAGGCCTCAAGTTCCACCTCTGTGAAATGGGATAAGCGTGTCTACCTCATAGGTTAACGAGAAAATCAAAAGCAATGCTGGCAAAGCACCTTACACAAAATCTGGCACACAGTAAGTGTTCAATGAACACTGGCTTTCTCTAATTGAAAAAGTCTAGAAAACACAGAGACAAAGGCAGAAAGTGAGGTGGAGCCAACAAGACTATGGAGCAAGAGGAGTCCTGGGAAGAGAGAGGTCATTCTAGTTGGGTCAGGGGAGACTTTGATGGCTTTTGAGCCTTAGGATACAGAGAATATTAAAAGTGAGAAATGGAGACAGAGGAAGGGGAATGTCTTCGCAGAGGGAATGACATGAGGAAGTCAGGGAGGCAGGGGTTATCTCCAGACAATCTCAGGCTGGAGGAATCAGGGGTCTTGGAAGTTTGGTGTTTTTCTAACAGCTGAAGTCCCCAAAGCAAGCCTCCGGCAGGAGGGTAAGTAGCAGGTCCTGCCTGCAGGTGTCGATGTCTGCCAAGCCCAAGCTGTGGCTGTGGATGCCACCTGGGTAGGCCAAGGGAGCCACATCGTGCCTGCGGGTTCAAAGTCGGGGCCCGCCGCTGACTGGGAGCCCTGCGTGAGGCTTGGGTGAGGTCCTGCAGAATTTCCCATGAGCCTCTGCGAGCTCCCTGGCCTCAGGTAAGAGCCGGGGTTATTAATCTGTGGTTTAAGAATGAGAGGATAAGATTTTGTTTGTTCGTTTGTTTGTTTGTTTTGGGGTTTTTTTTTTTTAGAGACAGAGTCTCACTCTGTTGCCCAGGCTAGAGTGAGTACTGTGGCGTCAGCCTAGCTCACAGCAACCTCAAACTCCTGGGCTCAAGCAATCCTCCCGCCTCAGCCTCCCGAGTAGCTGGGACTACAGGCGTGTGCCACCATGCCCGGCTAATTTTTTCTACATATTTTTAGGTGGCCAATTAATTTCTTTCTATTTTTAGTGGAGACAGGGTCTCGCTCTTGCTCAGGCTGATTTCGAACTCTTGACCTGGAGTGATCCTCCCACCTCAGCCTCCCAGAGTGCTAAGATTACAGGCGTGAGCCACCACGCCTGGCCAAGAGGATAAGATTCAGGGGGACAAAAACCCCTGAAATTTAGTCAAACATAATTGCGAACACAGACATAGATATAATTGCTAATTCTATAACTCTAGTTATATTCCCAGGCACCTGAAAGGAGGGTGGACACGGGCGAAGGAGGCCCTTCATTCTGCCGCCACCTGCGCACCTTGGGACCCACGGTGAGCTAGGAGCAGACAGCTGTAGCTCCCGAAGTCCACAATGAAGGAGCACAGGGACAAAGAGCAGTGACAGGAGGGAAATGCCACCATTGTCACAAAAGTGTGAACTTGGCAGTGACTTGAGTCAATGATTCTTAGATCTGAGGGAGAAAAAGGGACTCCAGGAGGGTACTATGCTTATCTGCGAATGCACGTTTTCCTAGAGAGAAGATCCCTGGTTCTCACCCCCTCCTCAGAGGGATGCGTATCAGTCAGAACAGGCTAGAGCTATGCTGCAGTACCAGCCCCAAATCTCACCAGCTAGGAGTCTGTCTCTCTTTATCTCTTACAAACTCTCTCTCTCCCAAAGCCCACTGTGGGACAGGTGACTCTACATGGCTGCTGTCCCCTGTGTGTTGATCTTATGCCTCAACCTTCTCGACACCCTGCCCTCATGATCCTAAACACAGACGCGGAGGAAGCTGGGAGATCGGGCGGGCGCTCTTCACTGCCACGGCTCAGGAGCTTCACACGTCAAGTCTACTCGTTAGCCATTGGCCAGAACTGACCACATTTGCCACCTAACTGCAAGGGAAGCTGGGAAATGTAGATTTCATGTGGCCAGGAAGGAGAGAACTGGATATTGATGAACACTGGTTATAAGTGGGACACCACCACCACCACCCCCTCCCCCCTGCCAAAAATAATTAGGAACATTAGGGTCAGGGTAGCAAGTCCCAAACTCTGGTTTATAAACTACCTTTATTAGCACTACCCTGATCGCTTCAGGGATATGCGGATCCCCAGGCCACCAATATAACTTGGAGAGTTATATTCTGTGGTCCTGGAATCTGGCCATTTTTTTTCTTTTGAGACGGGGGCTCACTCTGTCACCTGGCCTAGACAGCAATGGCATCATAATAGCTCACAGCAACCTTGAATTCATGAGCTCAAGTGATCCTCCTGCCTCAGTCTCCCAAGTAGCTGGGACTACAGGAACATGCCAACACATCCGGCTAATTTTTCTATTTTTTTGTAGATATGGGGGTCACACTACGTTGCTTGGCTTGGTCTTGAACTCCTGGCTTCAAGCAACCCTCCCTCGTCAGCCTCCCAAAGTGCTAGGATTACCAGAGTGAGCCACTGTACCCAGCCTTGGAATCTGTATTTTTGACAAGTCTCACAGACAAATCTGCAGAACAAGTTTGGCAACTCTTGGCATTCGAGGTCCTATGATCACAGGGCTAAGAGTTGCCTTGGAGATCATCCTGGCTTAGAGTCTAAAAAACAAAACTTCAAATTTTCAAATTGGCTTGCTCTCTGCTCCCTCCATCCTTCATGCTGCCGTGGTGGAACTGCAAAGCCCTCTGTCAGGGTTCACGGCAGCCATCACTCAGAATTCCAGAACCCAGGCTGTACTTCTCATGCCAACACTAGGAATAGGCCCATTTTATTGACAGGACCTCTGAGACACAGGATGGGATACTAGAGCTGGGATTGGTGGCCCCTCGGTCTTGGATAACGAAGAGACAAATGTCTGACTCTGAATGCCCCAAACTTCATCCCCGGGAGGTCTGGTTGCCTGGTATTTCCCAGGGCAGTGGGCCTTTAAGACGCAGGGTGCTCAAAAGTGCATCAAACGCCCCGATTGTGGCCATTTCCCCCTTTGCCACTGTTGTTTCATTCCTCCTGGAGAACAAGATTGGAAAGACAGTGCTAATTTAATTTGCCAGAACGAATAAAGATGAGACAGTAGCAGAGGGCGACAGAGTGCTGGGTGCAGGTAATTCTCATCTCTGAAACCCAGGCTCCTCCCGCCACGACCACCTTGCCCACGTTGGAGCTGATTAAGCCAGAACGATGGCAGTTAATTATTTTCTTCTGTCACCGAGGAAGGCTGGCCTCCTTGGCCAGGTGGTGAGCGTGAGAAGGGTTGCAAATGTGCAAGTCAGACTAATAGGAGGAGAGAACAGGGGCCTGTGGATCCCCCGGGGCTCCGGTCTCCATTATGGCAGAGGGGGGTGGCACTTGGAGAGTATGTCATTACCTAGAGGTTCACCAGGCAACCCTGGTTTTTGGAGTCTGATACTCTCAGATGACATTTATGGGAGTATGTGACAATGGTTTCATCGTTAAGCCTGACAGCAGCAGTCTGGCCAGGCTGGGTCCAGAGCACAGGGAACCTATGTCAATTGTGTTCACAGGGACGGCATCACTGGGACCCCCGGGGGCATCCCGGTGCACAAGAAGCCTTTTCATCCGTGCACACGGGGATGCTGGAGGCAGGGAGTAGTTTCGTGGTGCATATTGGGGTCCTTACAAGTGAAAGGGTACAAGAGAACACTGGGGTGCTGATTCCACACCATACACATGGGTACGATGTAGTTAGAGGCACCGTATTCTGATGGCCCTGAGTGTCATTTTCTGCCCCATAGCTAACAAGGAGCGTGACCTCGTGAAGTTACGAGTGAAGTTGCTTTCCTTTGTCTGTGCAGTGGGAATAGTGACAGTGCCCACTTAGGGATGATGCCTGGGGAGCCAGCTCAGCAGCCGGCCTGGGAAGGTCCCATGATTGGGAGTCATGGTCAGTGCTATTATCACGTGGCTTCTTCCCGGGTTCACGTGGGGAGGGGCCCGCTGGGCTTGTTCATTGTACTTCATGGGGAGTTGCATTCAGGGCCACAGGGAGAGATCTTCCCATCACGCTTAAGGTGCTAGTCCATCTTCCTTTGTGGATGGGACAATGAAGACTGTGGGGAGGGAGGGGAGGAAGGTGGGAAGCCTGCCGCTCCTCCAGGCCGGGCCGAGAATTTGGACTTTATGCAAAGCCAGGACCTGCTTTGCTGGGACTGAAAGCAATTTGCAGCAACACGAAGGACAAGTGAGAGGAGGACAGCCAAGAGCCCAGCAAGGGGGGCGGGAGGCGGGAGGCTGGGAAAGGAAGGGATGTAACAGGTCCAGGGAAGAGCGATTTAAAGCAAGCAAAGGGGAGCACATCTGCCGGGGACCCGGTTTCCATGCGCGTGGAATGAGGGGTCCACGAGGCAGGTGCCTCGCCCGGCTGATGAGGAAGGGGAAGCAAGTCCCCTACAGGTGCGAGACCCGGTGGGCTGGGTTTCCATTTCCTTTTTTATGGAGTCCAAAATGAGGACAGTTCGTGGTGGGGCCTGCAATGCAGGCTCCTGGGATCCAGCTTGGGTAGGGACTGGGATTTTTCTTAGGGTAGGGAGCAGGCAGGGTCACGACCAAAGACGAAGTCGACTGGAGCTAAGGTGTCGGTTCTAGGAGCAAACAGTAGCTACAGACAGGAGAGTTTCGGGGAGCAGATGGGACTGAGGACAGTAGAGTGGTTCAGAAAAGACTCAGACTGAGACAGCATGGGAGAGGGTGGGGTGAGCTGCCAGGTTTGTGAGGGGCCTAACAGCTTAGAGGAACAGGAGCCTGGATCTTAACCCCCCACCGCAGGGCCAGCTCGCTGTGGGACTCTAGGACTCCTCCAGAGACAGGGCAGTCCTGGATTGGGGAATGTAATAAAACTCCACCATCTCAGGGAGTAACGGAGACCTGGAATGGGGAAAACACTTGGCCATGCCCAGCCCCAAAACCACACGGGCTAGAGAGGGGGAGTGACTTGCCCAAAGTCTCCATAACAGTTTGGTTCCTTTCAGCAAATGTCCACCACCCTCCCCCTGGAGGCAGAGTGTATTTCTCTGCCCTACTGATGTCGAGGTTGGCCACGTGACTTGTTCTGGCCACAAGAATCTGAGTAGACATGACAGTTGCCAATTCTGAGCCAAGCCCTTAAAAAGCATCCTGGGTTTCTGCTCACTCCCTTCCACTTTGCCATTTTTAATGAGAAGGACATGTCCTCGAGAGCTGCTGCCCACAGAGGGTGGGAGGCACGTGGAGCAGACGGAAACGCAGCCCAAGGCCTGCTGTGGTCACTCCACAGCCCAAGCAAGGACAGGAACATCTGCTGCTGTAAGCTGCCGCACCTTAGGTGGTATTTCACACAGCATTGCGACGGCAAGAGTCACAGCCACACGGCAAGGCAGGGACACAGCTAGACACAATCCCAGGCAACCCCCAGAGAATAAGGGACCTTTCTCTCCCACCACCTCTGTCCCCTGGCCAGAGCATCACGCCTCTGGGCAACATTGTAGCTGAGGTCCAGCTCTTACGAGCCCGTGTTTGGACGCTGCAGCCGGGTGCCCTGTCTCCAATAGGCGCCTGTCAAAGCTTGGAGAGGTGTGCCCCCCCCACCCCACCCCACTCCCGCCAGCCCAGCAGCAGGACACCCCTCAGATGAGGCAGAGACACTATGGTGACATTGACGGTGACAGTGGAAGAGCCCCACAGGTGCTAGAAGCAGAGCCAGCCCAGGAGGGGGCTGGGCAGCAGCCCCAGGGATCAGGGAGCCTGGGGGCGGGAGCACAGCAAGGAGAGGGGCAGAGTGCCCAGGGACACCACACCCACTCTCTGCAGCGAAGGGCTTCTGTATGTGGAGTGAGCGGAGGGAATTGGACCCTGCCCCACGCACACGGCTCTGTGCCCCCAGCCAGTGACCTCGCTGCTCTCAGCCAGGGATGGGGATAAGAACGCCCCTTCCCAGGACCGCAGGGGGATAAGAACGCCCCTTCCCAGGACCTGAAATACTGACACGCCCAGCCCGGCACCTGAGAGAAGTGAGCCCTCCCTCACCATCCCCGCAAGGACACCCCAGCAATCAGAAGCGGAGGCTCCACACTCACTCATCTAGGACCTGTGTCCTGCCCCACTGCCTCCTGCCTGTGCGACCCTGGGGGTCCCCTTCCCTGAGCTTCAGTTTCCTTTTTTGCAAAATGGGATCATAGTAGCGCCTCCCTCCAAGTCACGGTGAGGACCCAGGAAGCTCATCCTCAGAAAGTGCCTGGCCCAAGGCTGGGCACAGAGGATACACTCGATCAAAGGCAGCGGGCGTTGCCCGAGCTGGGAGTCTACAGGGGCCTTTTAGACAGTGAAGCCTGGACCCACAGCAGGAGCTGTTAGCTGTCCCTCGCTGGGGGCAGCCCTGCCAGCATGCAAAGCCTCAGAGCCCCTCCTGCGTGGCACTTGCCCCAGTCAGGATGAATTAGCTGCGTGGGTGTGATCCCTTTTCGCACCTCTCCTCTGCTGGCCGCAGCTCCACAAAGGGGAATCTATGGCTCGGATCTGGCTGCAGCCCTCAGAGGTCCCTGGGGAGACACAGAGACAGACGGTGCCAGGAGCCAAGGGGGCTGGGCACAGGGCTGCCAGAGCAAGAGTCTCCAAGCTGGGCGCCCCATCCCTCCTCTGATAAGAAGCAGCATGGGCGCACCTGGGACTGTTCTCCAGCGGCCAGAGGCTGCGGAGCTGGTATTAATAGTATCTGGGAAGCGTGGAGGAGTGATAGCCTTTTGCTCATGCCGATCCCCTTGAGGTCTGACACCTTAAAATTCATGGACTCGCAGCATCTCAGAGTTGCAGGGCTTTCCCAGGCACTCGCTGATAACCTGCTGGGCAGGAATGGATTTATGACCACGTGTGTATTTCAACCATTTACCCACACGCACGGGGGAATGTTATCTTTCCCCACGGAGCTTCCCCCCTTCCCCTGCCCTCTAAACGAGAATATTATCTTCGAGAGATGGTTTCTGATGCATGTGTGCGTGCGCGTGGTGCCAAGCCAGGAAAATGGGCCATAGAGAGGGGGAATAAAAGCAGAGATCAGAAAGAATAAGCTGGTCTTGCCAGACAGCAAGGCTGGGAGGAGGTGAGGGACACAGGACACAGAGGACAGCTCTGCAAACTTGTCCGGGGGGACTTGGGAGCTTCGGCTTGTGAGCGGCTCCGCAGCTGCCCGATGGTGAGGAATGGGGCCTTTAGCGAGTGTTCTGGGGGTGCAAACTGTATCCCCTTCAGTTTTCCAGGAAATGGAAGTAAAACAGGAATTCTGTCTAAAATGATTGTTGGTCACTGGACGGCTTCTTAGGACACAATGCTGAGATGGGACCGGGCCTCATGGGACCCCAGGTAGAGTCCAGCGGTCCCAGGAGGAAGGAAGCAGACATCCGGGCTTCCCAGGGCAGGGTGTGGTCACATGTGCTGTCCCCGCGGCCAGTGATTGTACAGGGTAGACATTCAATAACTGCCGAACAGAGGAAGAACGAGGAACAAAGACGAGTCTCGACTTTCAGGAGCTCATTTCATCGTCAGGGAGTTTGCAGGCCAAAAATAATGAATAAAAGGCCGTCCTAAGGGAGATAATCAAACCTGCATTTACCAAGAGCCTCACCGAGAGCCAGGCAACCCGGGGTTGGTGGGTGTCACCATCCCATAGACAGGAGACGAACTCAGAGAGCGAGGAGCCTGACCCAGCCACGCAGCCCTGCCGCGAGGGGCAGTTGCAAACCCCGCCCGTCTGGCTTCACCTCCATGCTCTCTCCACTCCTGGGGCAGAGGAGGGAGAGGAGCTGTGGCCTTAGGGACCTGGGCAGTGGGGGGAGGTCTCCTGGGAGTGGGACTTTCCAGTGCATGCAGACAGGGAGGGGGCATGGTCACAGTCGGAGGAAAGGGTGCTCCAAGAGGAGGCGACAGCAGGAGGCACCGCCAGGACGTGGGGAAGCCCAGAGAGCCTTTGAGGAACTCAGAGAAGTGGGGTCAGGTAGGACCAGCGAGGGAGACACAGCTGGACGGGCAGGGCGGGGCTGCCCTGGGAAGGAAGCAGGACGCCTCTCCAAGGTCACAGCTTTGCTCGGCTCCCCCAGCCAACAGGTGCCGAGTGCAGAGACCGAGTTTAGACCTGGTTTTCCAGCCCCTTGAACTCTATTACCTCCCCTGCTCTATGAGAAGCTGACTCGCAGCCCTGTCCTAGCACCCTGGTGTCTCCTCTAACCCCAGGTCTGCATATCCAGGTTAGACAGACCCCTCCGACTCCACCTGCCCAGCCCTGAGCCCATCGCCTCCTCAGGCTCTGCCCCTTGGATGGCTACAGCCCAAGTCACAGCTGGGGTCAGTGACAAAAGCAGCTATTTTGAGGTCCTCGCCCCCACCTGCCCACTGTCCAGATTAAAGCCACAGCTTCCTAAAGCACCTATGAGAACAAATCATGGCCCTGCAAACTGTCACCCCATTAACTTCACACACACTCCCACCTCCAACACCACCACTGTTGTCCTGTTGTCCTCGCCATGGGAGGAAATTAATCTGTGGGCTGTGCTGGCGTGATTCGCCACTCCTAAGCCATCCACTGGCCCCCGCCACTGGCATGGGATGAGGCTGTGAACAGTGCCTCCTGCCTTTGATCATCATCTGCTCACCCCCAGCCATACCTACAATGTCCCTGTCATTCGTTTGTGGCCTATACTCCCTCCTGGGAATCGGGCCCATGCCTTCCTGTAGGGCGTCTGCTGGCTGCACCCATCACTCGCTCCCGGGACCCAGCACGGGCCCTCTGCCTCTGTCCGTGCCCCAGGCAGGGCAAGTGTGTCTGTCAGCTCAGGGGCACACGCAACAGCTCTGGGAGGAAGAAAAGGGTCCTAGCTGATTGGCAGCCATCACCTGCCAGGTGCCTGGGTTTCCACCATGAGTGTGGCAAGTCTTGGGGTCTATTATTGCCTTTGAGAGAGCTTCTGGAATGCAGACTCCTGTGAAAGGACATACATCATGTTTTTTCTCTTCTCCAGTTTTCCTCCCAGTCATCTGGGGATTCTGAGGCCCTGGATCCTCAGACCTCTGTCCCTGGGGGTCAGATGCTGACTACGTGTGACCTGGAGCCCCTTCCTTGACCACTCTGGCCTCATGTCTGTTCTTGGGGCAAAAAGATGCAAGTGAAAAGATAGGGCAAAAACCAGCCATGACACAGAGTGGAGGAGAGGGGTGATGAGGTGAGGCCTGTGCCCAGCACATGGGAGCTCACACATACTGGCTGCTGTTGTCACTGTCATGCAGCAGCAGCAGGCGGGGGAAGGGCTCAGCCCCCAGAGTCAGCCTCACTGGGCTGAAGTCTGGGCCCCACAGCTTCCCAGGTGTGACTCGGGCAAGTTACTTAACCTTGCTGGGCCTTGATTTCTGCATCTGTGAAATGGGGATGACAATAGCACGCTCCTTGCAGGGTTGCCATGAGGATTAAATGACTTAATATGTGTAAAGTCTGGGCACACAGCACCTCCCCTGCTCAGCTCCATCTGGGCCCTCCCTACCTATTTATAGCAGCTTCTTGGGGGCCTGCGAGCCTCCTCAAGGGAGATGCCTGTGTTTCCACTAGAGTGAGCAACTCATGGCATTGTCCCCTGGGACTGTCCCAGTTTGGGCGCTGAAAGCCCTGAGTCCCAAGAAACCTCTCAGTCTTAGACAAACCAGCACGGTTGGTCACCCTAGTCTCCATTTTGTCCTCCAGGTTTGTCCACCTGGGTCCCACCTCATGTGTCACCTCCTCAGAGAAGGTGGCCCTGAGCCTCCATCCAAATAGGCATGTCTCCTTCCTGGTCCCTCCATCACCTGTCACATGTGGTTATCGCCATGGTAACCATCTGGTGTCTTGTCTATTGGTGTCTCCGCTTGTGTCCTATCCTCCTCCACCTCAGCAAGGGAAGTTCTCTGGGACCAGGAGCCCTGATCCTCCTCCTCCACAGGATCCTCACAGGACAGGGCCTGGCACGCAGTCATACTTGTCGAATAAAGACCTGTCATCCATTTACTAAACACCTACTATGTGCCAGGTACTATCCAAGGCAGAGGATGCAATGCTGAGCAGAACAGATTCAACCTCCTGGTAATGGGGACAGCAGGCCGTGCAGCAGAACAGGGCAGTTGAGCATGGGGCAATCAGGAGGACTTCCTGGAGGAAGTGATGTTTCTGTTGGAATCAGGATGATGTGCAGGGGTAGGCAGGCCACAAGGAGAGGAAGAGGCTCCAGGCAGAGCCACCAGCTGGTGCAAAGGCTGAGGCAAGAGGGCAAGCGCTCAGTGCTAAGGAGGTGCAAGGGCCCTGCAGAGGAAGCAGTCAGTGAAGATCCCAGGAATGCGGCAGCCCAAAGCTGTGAACAGAGCTGTTTTCCCCAGGAGGAAGCCAGGGCCCAGAGAGGGTCACGGGCCTTCCCGGGTCACACAGGAGTCGGTGACGGGGCCTGGGCTGGAAGCCACTGCCCGGGCCGCCTCTTTGGCCTGGGGTCTTTCTCTGCACCCTGAGCCGCCCCAGCCTCCACCAAGCAGATCCTTTTCCCGCTTCTCCAGCGATTCCTCTTTGACCTTCCACCCTGGTGGCTGAGACTGTGTCTCAACGTCCCGTCCCGCAAAGTAACAACAGTTACTGGACCTGACGTGAGGAATAAAACACGCTGCTGAGCCATCGGGAGCGGAGCTGGGAGCAGCAGGCTGGGCTGGGACACGTGCACCCGTCGTTGCCTTTCCAGAAATGAGCCCAGAGGGGCCGGCTGGGGGCGCGGCGGCCCTGCCCTTTCCCAGCGGCGCTGGCCTGGGTCGTCCCAGCCTCCCACTCCCCCGCAGGAGCCTCAGCGGGAAAACCGCAGCTCTGCCGGCCCGCGGGGAGGGGTGGCCCCAGCGCGGGCGTGAACCCAGTCTTCCTGGCCCCGGGATCACCCCCAGCTGGCAGGGGTCCTGTCCCCTTCGCTGGGGCTCTCTGGGGGTGGGAGCACGTCCTGCAGCCCCCAGTTCTCCAGGCCCCAGGACAGGCTGCCCATCCCCCATCCACTCTGGGCGGAGACTCGGGTTCGCGTCCCCCTCCGGACTCCCTTCCCATCTGTGCAGTGGGGTCCTTGTCCCCGCCTCTCCGCCTTGTTGAGGGGACTCGATGTGTAAAGGACACCCCAGCTCCTGTAAACCCAGCGCCGAGCCGCCGTCATTGCCTCCTGCCTCTGTGAGGGTTCTCCTGAGCCTGGAGCTTGTCCTCAGAAAGCCGGTCCCTGCCCTCCTGACCCTCCCTCTGGGCCCTGAGTTCCCCTCAGCAAGGTTTAATCCACCCTTTCCCGCCTGAGGTTCTTTCTTTTCTCTGTGTTATTCAATCGGGAGCAGTATTTGTTTTAGAGATCATCTGGCCCGATTTCCCCATTGCCAGCCGGGGAATAGAAGCCCAGGAGGTCACTCAGGGACTCAGAGATGGGATTAGAGCCCGGAAGCCCATTGCCAAGGCCGGGGCCCTCTCTACCACTCCAGGCAGCCTCCTCTTGATAGCCGTCCTCTGAGACCCACCTATGTGAACAAGGTCTCCACACACAGCTGTGTCCACATCTGGACAGGGCGGGTCCACAGCAGGGCCTCAGCCCCCAGCCTTGCCCCTTGGTGGGAGGCCGGATGGAGCAGACAAGCACAGGTTGTCTGCACAGGTTTCTCCACCTGTGAAGTGGGCACAGTAATCCCTGTCTCTTGGAGGTGCTGGAAGGAGAAACTTGCTTAGAATTATTACCCCAGTCAAGAGATGTTGCCTGGATATGGAAAATTCAGGAATGAGGTTGAGAGGAGCAGGACATGGTGTTTTTGAGGCAACTGATAAATAAATCACAAGTCATTCAGAAATATTTGAAGCTCATCTGCCTTCACTGAACTGATCTTTCTCTCTCACTCTCCCCCTCCCTCTAGCTGAGGGGTTGTTGTGATAAACAAAAGCCTCCTCCCACCACACACACACACACACACACACACACACGCACACGCACATACATACACACATACACACACACACCAGCCTCAGAGCAGACATACCCCGTATGGATGGCAGGGCCAGAAAAGGGAACCCAAGCCAGCCTCCCTTCTGGGATCAACCACAGTCCTAATACTAACGGCTGCTGCTTCTTGAGCACCTACTGTGTGCCAGGTGTCATGACAAGTACTTTAAGTGTGTCATCTTATTTCCATCTCTCAAGGAGACAGTGAGTTCAGTACTATAACTAGTCTCATTTTACAGAAGTGCAAGAGGGTCAGATAGTGGCATAGAGGAGAGAAGACTCTAGAATGACATGGGGTTTGGTTTCCACTTCTCTCACTTGACCATTGTAAGACCTTGAGCAAGTCCTTTAGCTTCTCCGTTTCGTCATCTATAAAATAGGGAGTGACAATCTCACTGCACTCTTTTGAGGAGTCCACGAGTAAAAAGGTCAGTGTCTGGCACGTAATAATTATTCAGCAACTGGTTGCCTTGGTTATTCATGTTACCATTGCTGTTTGAGCATTATTCCAACATTATTCCTTCCCCCTGACCCATCCTAGGTGCCTGTGCTGGGGAGAACCGTGGAGCTGAAACCAACTAGAACTAGAGCACTGAGTTCTCCCATGAACTTTCAGTGGCTACAGAGAGTTAAGATTTCTCTGCTAGGAGGTAAAACACACACACACACACACACACACACACACACACACACACGCTTTTTTTCCAGCAAGGAGAGGGGCAGGGGGGACTCCTTCCCCATGGAAGCTCCTGGGCACTCTGGAGTTCCCGGTGGTTGCACCCTGGGCTCCTGCTGCGTCTGGACATGTGACTTTATTTTCTGGCACTAGGAGGAGGTAGATGAAGGCTGGGTGAGTGTGGGGTGAGGGGTTCTCACTTAGCCCAAGGGGCCTGCCCAGCTACAGCCACCTCCTCTTGAGCTCCCCCCTCCCTTCCCGCTGTAAGGCAATCCGTTCTTGACTTGACAGCTGCAGAGCCACCCCAGCACCCAGCACAGAGCCTGACACGGAGGGGACATTCAGAAAATACTGATTGAATGAATTAACGACTTCTAAGATTCTGTAATTCTAGGTGTCTAAGACTGTGATTCAAAGATTCTATGATTTTGTGATTTGAGAATCTTAAACTACTATTACTTTTAACCAAGGATCCCAATCTCGAATGCTGACAGAGGCCACGCAAGGAACGAGTATGAGTGAAATGGACCAGATGTGAGTGCAAATACACATCATGTACAATTGGGGCAGCCTGGGAGGGACTGGGGAGCCCGCTCCCATCGTGGCTAGATCCAATTTTTTAGGACAAGGCAGATATATGGATTTTCTTTTCTTTTTTTCTCGCACTCTTTCTTTTTTTTTTGGGGGGGTGGCAAGAATAGCCTCATTTTTAAAGACTGACATGTTTTGTTTTGTTTTGTGACAGGGTCTCACTCTGTTGTCCTGGCTAGAGTGCAGTGGCTTGCTGCAACCTCAAACTCCTAGGCTCTAGGGATCCTCCTGCCTCAGCCTCCCAAGTAGCTGAGACTACAGGCATGTGCTACCATTTTTTTGTAGAGACAAGGTCTGACTATGTTGCCTGGGCTGGTCTCAAACTCCTGGCCTCAAGTGTTCCTCTCACCTCAACCTCCCAAAGTACTGGGAGTATAGGTGTCTGCCACCATGCCTGGCCAAGACTGGCATTTTTTTTTTTTTAATGACAATAATGGAGGAAATTGAGTGTGGGGTTTCTGGGAACCTCTGGACTTTCTTCCCCTTCTCTGCAAATCTAAATCTATTATAAAATGTTATTAAAGGAATAAAAAACACCATAAGGGCCAAAGGAAATAGATCAAAGAGCTGAATCAGCACCAGGGGCAACTGTTTGCCAACTCTGTTATCAGCAGTGGTAGAAGGAAGCACTAAGCCTGCAGCCAACGCCTGTGGCCTTGAGGGGCTCAGACACTCCCACTTCCCAGTCAGGCTGGGGGAGGCAGGGCCCACACCTAGAGGCTGAGGCTGGGCTGGGCTGGGGGCAGTTCTGGGCAGACACTTTGCCAGACCTGTAAGACGTCCAGGTGGGGAGTGCAGCAGGCAGCTGATGCATGAGTCAAAGCCCAGGCGAGAGGTGTCAGTTTGCGGGGGGGTGAGTGTGCAGATACTTCTACGGGACCAGGTAGTCTCACCTGGGAGAAAATGTCAATGGGGAGGAAGAGAAGCCCAGGACTGAGCCCTGGGCTCTCCCGATTTGAGAGGACAGGAAGAAGAGAAGGATCCAACTAAGGAGACCAAGAAAGACCAGCCAGAAAGGTCAGAGGAAAACCCAGAGAGTGTGTGCCCTGGGCACAAGTGTGGTAAGGTGGGGAACATGCTAGATTTTGACATCTCAGTCCCTCTCTTGCATCAGATTCAGAATGAATTCTGAGATTCCATTATTCCGAGAGTCTCTGGCTCCAGCAATTTAGGGGGAATCATGAAGACCTTGCGCTCTAGTGGCTGACAGTCCAAATCCTGACTCTGCCCTTTCTAGCTGAGCCACCCTCTTTCGGCCTCAGTTTCCTGATCTGTAGGTGGAGGTAATAACTGCTTTGCCTCACCTCACAGGGTCCAGACGATGCCTGGTCCATCCCAAGTCAGGACACACAGGGCATAGCTAGACATAGTTGCTCAGCCTCTAGCTGCCTTTCCTCCCCCAACAGCCCTGAGCCCTCAAGGTGCACCTGCCCATTGCTGCCAGCTCCGTGGCGTCCCTGCTTCTCCCTTCCACGCCTCACTTCCCTTCTGGAGTGTGGCCCCGCCCCTTGACTGTGGCCTGTTTTAGGCAGAACTTTTTATTGCAAGGAGCACACAATGGTTTAAATAGGCCGGGCGTGGTGGCTCACGCCTGTAATCCTAGCATTCTGGGAGGCCGAGGCGGGAGGATCACTCAAGGACAGGAGTTCGAAACCAGCTCTGAGCAAGATCGAGACCCCCATCTCTACTAAAAATAGAAAGAAATTAATTGGCCAACTAAAAATATATAGAAAAAATCACCCAGGCATGGTGGCGCACGCCTGTAGTCCCAGCTACTCGGGAGGCTGAGGCAGGAGGATTGCTTGAGCCCAGGAGTTTGAGGTTGCTGTGAGCTAGGCTGACGCCACGGCACTCCAGCCCAGGCAACAGAGTGAGACTCTGTCTCAAAAAAATAAAAATAAAAATAGTTTAAGTAAAGGTATGATGTAACTGGAAAATTCAGGGCATGGAATTGGCTTCAGGCATAGGTGGAGACAGGGGCTCACACCGCGTCCCGGGGCTCTATCTTCTTCCCCCTTCTCTTGGCTCTGCCTCTCTCTGCGTTGGCGCCCTTTTCAGGAAGGCTTTTCCTCCTTGCAGGGAAGGTGGCCCCCACCACTCCAGGCTTCCATGGCCCTTACCACTGGTGACCCTGGAGAAAGAGGAAGCATCTCTCTCCAAGTGTCCACATGTCAACCAGAGGATCCTGTTAACGAAAGGGAAGGGTCCTGGACAAAAAGCCGAAGTCCTAGACCTGATGCGCCATGTGCTTCTCAGGACCCTGGGAGAACAAGGGTGTCCCTGAGGTGACTGTGGCCCCTCTAAGCCCAGAAGTTGAGAGTGAGGTCCGTGGGGTCAGCAGAGGTAGGAAGGTGCTGCAACAAAGGGCTCGCTCAGAAGGCTGAGTTAGTGGAAAATTCGAGAAAGCAGGAATCTGCTGTGGGCGCTCTGAGTCAAGTTAGGAAGAGAAGGGAATACTGGAGGGACTGGAGGCCAGGACTCGAACCCCACCTCAGTACCCCGCAGCCCCTGGAAGAGGTAATGCCTCAGTTGTCTTTCTGAGTTCTGGTGTGGCCAGGCTCCTACTGCAGCTGTGGGTGGAATGAACACACAATAGGAAGGTGGATGCCTTAGAATAACCCAGGAGAGGAAAGGAATGTATTTATCATGCAAACAAATCACAGGGGGAACCAATCAGCAAGGACCACCAGACAGATGGACCAATCAGATGGATTCATTTGTTCCGCCAATCATCTGTTGAGCACTGTTATGGCGTCTTAGTAAGAGATAGGTGCTTGGTGGTGCCTCCAGGTTCCCAATGACCTTGGGCCTCCTCCAGCATCTCCGCACCTCCCCCTACCCAACATGCAAAGGACACCACCTCCTTTGGGGTGGGAGCCTGCAGGGGACTCCTGCGTGACATTTCAGGAATGCATTGATACGCTGGCATCTCCAGGCACCTGGTGATGTCAAATGTGATGATCTTCCCAGGATTAGTGATGAGGAGAGTGGAGTGAAATTAAATACAGTTGTGAGACAGGATGTGGGTTCCTATGTAGCCATGGTGACAGCATTCCTGCTGAGTTCTCCACTCACCAAAGGGGACCCAGGCACCTGGGAGAGAAAGCACCTGTCAGGCCCTCCTGGAGCCCCTGCCCCAGACTCTCAGGCCCTGCCAGGAGCAATGGCTCACACCTGTAATCCCAGCACTTTGGGAGGCAGCAGGATCACTTGAGGCCAGGAGTTCAAGGCCAGCCTAAGCAATACATCAAGACCCTGTCTCTACAAAAACTAAGAAAAATTAGCCAGGCATGGTTAATTTTTTGAGACAGGGTCTCACTCTGTTGCCTAGGCTAAAGTGCAGTGGTGTCATCACAGCTCACTGCAACCTCAAACCTCTGGGCTTAAGCAATCCTCCTGCCTCAGCCTCCCGAGTAGCTGGGACTACAGACATGTGCCACCACATCTGGCTAAGTTTTCTCTTCTTTGTACAGACATTGCCAGGCTGGTCTTGAATTCCTTGCCTCAAGGGATCCTCCCACCTTGGCCTCATAGAGTGCAGAGATTACAGATGTGAGCCATCAAACCCAGCCCATGTTTCTTTAAAAAAAATAAAAGTTCCCATTAAACTCAGGCTCCCTTTATCTGACACCCACCCTTGGCCAAGATGTCAGGAGAAGACTCAGCTCCTCCAGGATGGGGAGGAAGGTCAGACAGATTAGGGTCCCAGCACTGACCTTCCCAGCTGTGTGGCCTTGGGTGGGCTTCTGAACCTGTCTGAGCCTCAGCTCCCTCCTCAGGGAACAGGCCTGGGTCCCTACTCCACACAGCTTGTCAAGAGGACTTGACAAGCTCAGGTGTGTGGCTCAGGACTCCGTGCTGTTGTCCATGTCATTATGAGTCCATTCTCCTCATAGGGGAGGGGGCATCATGACATCCCAGGAGGCAGAAGGGTCAAGAGTTGTCACTTCCATTTTCCAGATAAGAAAACTATGGTCCAGGGGGGAAAGTGACTCTCCCCAAAGTGGCAGGCAGCAGGCAGTGCCCAGGAGGCTGAGAGGCTGAGGATGGTGGGGTGGTTAGAGTTGGTGCCTCAGGAGCCCCATGGACATAGGTTCCAAAACCTCCTCCCCACCACTCACCAGCTGGTGCCTGCATCAGGTGGCCCAACCTCTCTAGGCCTCAGCCACATATCTGTCAAATGGGCATCATGTCCTCCTACCCCGTGGGGTGCAAGGACTGGACGAGATGGTGTAGGTGAGGGGTTGCACCGTTCCCGGCACCTTCACTTCGATGTTCTGACAATGGGACGATAGCAATTGTGGAATGTCGGACATTCCCCAGCCTGCAGAGGGTTCAGGGTGACCGAGGCTGCCCCCATGCCTGGTGCCTGGGACTGGGTGGAAACTGCTTCATAAACTGGCAAAAAGGAAGAGCACTGGGGTGTGGCGGCGAGGACAATGACAGCGTAATAACCAATTGCTCTCCCTCTCTGGGGAGCAGCTGCCCTGAGCCCCCCCACACTTGGCTCCCACTCTTGGCACAGAGATAACAACAACAATAATTACAATAATCCCAGCTCAGCAATCCTTCCTCTCAGCTGAACTTTGCCCACACCTGCAGCTGCCCCACCCCAACCCAACCTCCCCAGAAAGGGGTGCTAAAGGCAGAGTCTTTGGACAGGACATGCAACACGCACAACACACCAAGTGACTCTGAGCAGGTCCCTTTCCATCTTGGGCCTCAGTTTACCCATCTGCACAACACAGATGTTGAACTAGGGGTAGAAAGGGCCAGTTAATTTGAGCCATTAGATCCTATAATATGTGTGTGTCTGTCCCCTCACCTCCTCCTGCCGCTCTGGCCTCCTCCCCTCTCCCTTCCCCAACTCACAGAGTTCCAGCCACAGGGACCTCCTGCCCCTCCTCAAGGCCTTTGCACTCGTCGTTCCCCTGCCAGAAGCATGCCTCCCTCAACTGAAACCAAGGCTTGTCCCTTTACTTCGTTCAAGTCCCTTCTCAGATGTCCCTAAAGTATCACCAACTCCAGTCTATCACTCTGGACTCCATAAATTGTGTCCCTCGAAATTCTTTTGTTGAAGCTCTAACCTCCAGTACCTCAGAATGTGACCGCATTTGGAGACGGGACCTTTAAAGAGGTGATAAAGTTAAAATGAGGACTGGTGTGCTTCTGAGAGGAGATCAGGACACACAGACACCAGGGTCATAACGCACAAAGGAAAGACCACTTGAGGATCCAGCAAAAAGGCAGTCGTCTGCTAGCCAAGAAGAGAGAGCCCTCAAGGAAACCAAACCTGCTGACACCTTGATCTTGGACTTCCAGCATCCAGGACCGTAAGGAAATACATTTCTGTTGTTGAAGCCATTTAGGCTGTACAATTGTCATGGCAACCCTAGCAAACTAATATAGCCCCCAACACTACGGTATTTTTCTATGTGGCACGTATCAGCCCCTGTTATTAGCTGTATATTTAGTCGTTGTTTGGCCCCTCCCAATGCCATACACTGGCATGTGAGCTCCACAAGGGCGGGTTCTTGGCCTGCTCTGCTTCCTGCTGTGTCCCCCAGACCGCAGGACATTCCTGATTTCCTGTTCTAGCCCCTTCACTACCTCATGGGGTGACCTTGAACCGCTCCTTAACCTCTCTGAGCACAACGTGTCTCATCTATAAAATGGTCCCAATAATTGTGCCAAACTCATAAGGGGCTTGCGACGCTACAGTAGGCAAATGCAGGCAAATTGCCTAGCACCATGCCTGGCATGTGGCATGTGCCCCAGAAATAAGAGATATAATTGTTGCTGCTGTTGTGTTAAGTCAATTCATTCATTTATGCCCTCCACACTCGCACACCGACACCTCTTCTGCTGCCAGATGCCGGAGACATAGAAAAATCCCTCTGGTTTCTGACCTAGGGATGCTCACAGGTTAGTGGCAGAGACAGACCTGGGATCAATAATGTGCAGAGACAAAAGCAGGCTTAGTAGGGGGGCGCTTTACAGAGAAGGGGAGGTTGGAGCTGGGTGTTGGGGAGTTAGAGGTCACCAGACCGACACGGAGGGAAGGGCATCCAGGCAGAAGGAAGGGTAGGTCCAAAGCAGGGCTGGGCACTTGACGGTGTGCGTCTGGCTGGAGTCTGGGCCTCTGTGTGGATGGTGAGCCGAGGGCAGCAGGAGCCTGGGAAGGGTTTGCAGCTGGGAGGGACCCAGCCAGATTTGTGCAGCCAAGGATCACTATGGGGCAGAGTGAAGGGTGGCCGCGAAGGGACAAGCTTGAGGGCAGAAAGGACACTCAGCATGTGGAGCTGGGGCGTGAGGGGGACTCGGCTGGAGGGCCAGGGAGGGCACGGATGGTCAGGATGGACGCACCTGGGGAGAAGCAGCCAGGCTCGTGGGCTTGAGGCGGGTATGTCTGAGCTGCAGAATGAGGCTTCTTCAAACTCCCAACTAGCTTTGGGGGCTCCCCACCCGGGCAGGGCTGAGCTGGCAAGTAGGGCTTGGTGGCTTCGGGGTCAGAAAGCTGAGAGGGGCAACCAGGGCACTACACGCACAACTCACAAGGATGTCAGGAGGAACATTCTGTCAACTGGAACCAGGAAAGGAAACCTGACAGGACTAGAGAAGTTTGCTCTCACTGGAAAGCAAAAGGGAAACACATCTATTTCCATGACACGCTTATATTTTCAGGAGACAACGTGCTGGGTTTTTGCACTGAAAAGGCATGAATAGAAAATTCCACCTCCTTCCCCAGGCACTAAAGGATAGAGGAAGCTTTTGTCCCCAGCTCACTGGTGCCTGAAATTCTACCATTGGAGCTCCACTCCTATGGCTTGAGGCTTTGTCATTTGTTAAAATGCAAACAACTTCACAGAAGCCAGGTCTTCAACACGAACTGGTTTTCATTAATTCAGCAAATATTTGAGTTCTGTCTCTAAACCAGTCGGTACCTGGAGGATGGGAATCAAGAGATTAATGAAGACTTGTCCAGAGCCAATCCTTCAAGGAGCTGGCAAGTTCTGTGTGTATGGCCCTGCAGTAAGGAACCTGACCATAATGACGGTGGTGGGAGCCAGTCGCTGTGGGAACCCGCAGCAGGGATGACTCGTTTCAAAGCTGCAGAAGGTGAAGCTTGAGCCGAGACGGAAAGGATGAACAGGGTGGGGATCCGGGGCTGAGAATCCCAGCGGGAGGGCACAGCAAGGGCAGATGAATGGAGCCACGGCCAGTATGGGGAGGGGACTCCATGCCACTCGCCGGCTGGGCCATAAGGCGGGACATGGAGATAGGGCTGGAGAAGCAGGGAGAAGTTCTCAATCATGGGACCATATTCATGAGCTCAGGCCATGTCTCAGTGCTCTGTGGCACCCCAGCTTCCACTTCTCTTCCCACTGACACCACCAGACCGACCCCCCCTTTAGGGAGTTACCTTCCCCACTCTCACCACGTGCCCAGAATGCCCCACCTACAGCTCCAGGGCTGGACTCTGATTGGCTTAAGCAGTCAATCAATCCCCTCCTGCTTAATACAGTGATTGGGTCAGGGAACAGCACGTGATCCAGCTCAGACCAATGAAAGGTAAGGAGATGTTTGCTGGGGTTTCTGGGACTCGCCTTCTTCTTCTGGTCACCATGGAATGAGGGTGTGATGGGATGGCAATGACGGCCACAAATCGGATTGGGGGGACGCAGAGGAGAGATTGCCTGAGAATTAAAGCCAGAGCCTGAACCCCTGAGCCAGAGGGCACCTGTGTAGACCCACCTGTGTAGTTCTTGGTTAGCTGAGCTGCTAAATCCCCACATTTGCTTAAGCCATTTTGTTGTTATTTTCAAGTGCAGAATTCCTAACTGACGCAGCACCGGTTTTCACAGGCAGAATTTGATAGAGTTGGAGAAAATGAGCAGCCAGCAGGTTCCTAGAACCTGGCTCCAGTGGGGTGTGAGTTGGTCAGCTCCCTTTCCTTTGGATTCCGTCTGGGTGTACACCATACATTTCTTATCACGAGTTGAGATCTTGCCCCAGAAAACATCCCCTGACTCAAAACACTAGCCTGGCACCTGCATGGCAAGTCCTGGTCGGGCAGCAGGGGAGTTGGAAGCCCTGGGTTCTGTCCCTACCCCTCCCCCCACCTGGCTGTGGGGCCCGGGCTGAGTTACACCTGCTCTGTGGGCCTACATTTGTGATTCATCCACCATCCTGTGGGCGGTGAGCTCCCTAAGGGAAGGGGTGATGTCCATCCCGTCCATGTGGCCGCAGAGCCCCGGACAGGCCTGGCACAGAGCTGGTGTCAATGGGGCTGATGACCAATCAGTGTGGGAGCTGCGCCTTTCCCCTCTAACCCCCCAGGGTCAGGGCCTGTGTAATGCTGACAGGGACAGCTGCAGTTCTATCTGTCACCCCCAGGATTCCCCTAGAGACCCCTGCACCATCCTAGAGCAGCAGGAAATCTCGCAGGAAGAGGTTTCACATGCAGCCTGCATGGTGGAGGCCTCAGCTCGGACACCACCGCTATCTCTGTTGAAGGCTCACTAAGCCTCAGTTACACTGTGGAGTGAGAAAACTCCCCAAAAGCTCAACCCTTGACTCTCCAGCTGCAGCTGACCTGGCAGTCAAGGTCAGGGACTCCCTCCTCCATCTGCTTGTTGGTGCCTGTGGCAGAGAAGGGGCAGGGAGAGCAACGATGAAGAGCCCCTGTCCCAAGACGAGAACCAAAGAGTGAAATAAATGAATGGGGCTCAGCCCAGGTTTATTCCTTGGAAGCAGCAGAGCCACTGCTCTGCCCTGCTGGGTGGTATAGGCTGCCCCTCAGGGTACTCAGTGGGTGAGGACACACATGTGTCTCTATTCACTGGCAAGAGCTGAGGAGGAAGGGGTGGGGAGACCTACATTCTCCCATGGGGAGAGGAGAGGGTCCAAAGAGCACTGGAGGCGGGTAGGGGCTCAAAGGGACCCTGTGTATGTATAGGGAGTGTTTGGGGTGGGGAAAGAAAAGGAGGAAGTGGTGGGCGATGACACGGAAAGGTTAGGAGCCTGAATGGAAAACCTTGGATTCCAAGTTAAGGATCTTGAACTTGCCCACCTGTGGGCAGTGTACCTCATACGCATACACCCAGGGGAATTTTGGCAGTGTGCTCAGATGTACGTGAAGCCTAAACATAAGTATAGGGCATCCTCTCTCTGTGTCACCTTTACTTTAAGATCATGGAAAATGCCCATTATTTTGTATTTTATATGAAAATAATCATGGATTTGTCCTAGAGGGCAAAATACACATGCATTTGAAATATTCAGTTGGAGAATTCAAAGAACCTGTGAGTTTGTGGCTGGCATCCAGATGAGGCACTGTCTAGAGGCACCTCTTGGTAACCTGGGTGCCCCCATATCCTAAAGCTATTAGTGGGAAGCTCCCAGTTTCTCCTTCCTAAACTTGTCCAAATGGAATCTCAGCCCCCTCCAATAGTGGCAGGGAGGGAGGGGAGGACTCTGTCTATAGTGCTAAAACTGGATTAACCCATTTCAACAAGTGAGTTCTGACCTTAAAATTTGTATTCAGTTTCCATCTCTTGGAAGCTGGGTGAAGGAAGGAGGCTCAGAGAGACCCCAAGAAGGTGAGCACCCCTCAGGGCTGGGGAGTAAATATTCCTCTTACCTCTGCTTCAATTCAGAGGACATAGTCCTCAGAGCAAGATAGGGCTGGAGAGTAAGGAAGGGATCTGGAGGAACAAGATTAGGACAATTATTTTATGTATCATTCACAGGTCCCAAGAAAAATATTTCCTTGACTTTGGAGACTTCTTTTCTGCTTCCTAAGAATCATTCAGAGTTCTTGAAGGGAGCCCTGAAAATAGTCCCTTGGGAAAATAGTCCCAGTAGTCACAAGGACCTGATGTGTGTGTGTGTGTGTGTGTGTAGTTGCTTCTTGCTTCTATTATGCATATGTGTGGCTGACTATGCATGTAATAGATTCTGTGTGATGATGCATATCTCATATTAAAACAACTGGCATCTCATAACTCTATTCCTCAGGAGGGAAAATCTAGGACAAATATTTAGCTGGTATTTTATCCTACTACAAAAATGTGTGCCTCGTGAGTTGTTTCATCTCCACCCACAACCCTGTAGTCACAGCCGCCCAGGTAGCATCTGCTAAGAAGAGAAAGCCCTGGTATCCCTGTGCGGAGCTCAGGGTGCCTGGCTTAGTGGCGGCTGAAGGGAAAGGACCGCCTAGTCCCGGGGACATGGAAAGCCTATAGCTCAGCACATCCAGCCTCCTGGCCTTACCAACGTGGTCTTGGCTACACTTCCTGTCCAGCCCACCAGCACTGAAGAAAAGGTCCCCTCACCCTAGGTGCCTATACCCCTTGGACTGCTCTGTCCCCCAGTCTTGCTGGGCTTTAGGGGCCTGGGAAGGTCCAGCCAACAGATGTGGTGTTGGCCAACTCTGATGAGTGGTCAGAGCCTTGGCTTCAGGCAGAGCTGGGCTGGAGTCCAGGCTCCGCTGCTCACCCACTGTGGGATAAGGGGCCTGTTGTTTCACCTGCTGCACCTCATTTGCTATCGAATGCCGACCCCAGTGAGTGCCCCAGGGTGGCTGCCCATCACTGCGGATCCCCCTCTTGCTCCCCCCAACAGAAGACAAGACAGTCATTTGCTCATAGCTCTCCACTGACATTTCTTCCTGATTGATCTATTGACATGAAATTGGCCTCTAGCTTCTTATACATTAATCAGTTCAGCCACCATTAGCACATGAACTGCTGTCCTCGCAATAAAAACTTGTTAACTTTTATTTGCATTCCTTTCCGTGTGTGCTCTGGGTTTCTGTGCTTCTTCAGGCTTCTCTCAACTTGGACAAACGCATCTGCTGTTCTGCATGCACAAGCGCCCTTATCTTCCAGTGGGATGGGTTTTGCAGCTCCTCACTGAAGAGCGCATGAATTCGTAGACTTACAACTCCTTGCTGGCTTCTGCTGCCACTCTAGCTACTGCGTATTGAGAGCTTGCTCTGGGCCAGGCATGGTGCTAAGGACTTTGCCAAGATTATCCCTAAGAAACAGGCACCATTCTTATCTCTATTTTACAGATGTGAAAACTGAGGTTTAGAATGGTTGAGTGATTAGCCCGAAGTCCCCCAATACTGAGTGGGGGACTTTGTGATCAAAGCCAGCCTTTGATCGCAGGTCTCTCTGATTCTAGAGCCCATAATTTCTGCTTGCATTTTCCTCCTCCAAATGTTCCTACTCCTCCTTATCCTTGTCCTGCTCTTCTTCCTCCCCCTCTGCTTCCTCCTTTCTTCTTCCCCTCACCCTCCTCTTCTTCCTTCCCAGTCCCTTGTAAACCTCTTCTTTCTCTTTCCCTTCCCCAGCTCTTTGCCCACAACCCAGCACCTCCAAGGCCCTTTGGACAGGCCACCTAAGAGCTGGGCTTCCGTGTCACTTGCTGGGACAGCAAGGGGGACATGGCTTCAGAGACACCCCACATTACGGGGAGGAAGCCCAAGGGTTCCAGACTCACAACCCGCCCCGAGGCCCCTCCCCTGGCTCCAGAGCCGCAGTGACACACTGGCTTCCCCTCGCTCCTTCTAGCAGCTTGGATGCGGGACTGTCCCGTCCTCAGCATCACGTCGCTGCAGACGTGTGAGCAAGGGCGATGCCATTCCCGGGCTTACCTTCACACGTGTGCCAAGGAGCTGCTCCCAGACCTCACCTGACTCTTACGGCACCCTGGGAAGTGGGACATTTTGCCCCTTGAATGGGGAAACTGAGGTCACACGGGCAGAGAAGGGCAGAACCAGCATCAGCTCCCAGGGTCCCTAATTCTCAGGGACCTGTAACAAAATGGCAGCCCAACTCAGGATGTTGGTGGTTTTGTTTTTTATTTTGTCATTCCAGCACGAGTGTCACCCTGCCTTGGGGAGGGCGGAGCCAGAGCGGCCAGGCTCAGGGCCCAGGTCTGCCACTGACTCAGTGCGTGACCTTGGGCAACCTCTCCTTTGTCTTTGCAGGCCTCAGTTTCCCCATCTGTAAAACAGTCTTTCACAGGACCAGGGCGCTGAGCTTGACTCCCAGCAATCTGGCTGTGCTCAGTGTCCCGTCCCTGCAGGGGGTCCAAAGCCAGATGTGGCCACATGGCTGCTCGGCCGGGCAGCGGCTTCACTTCCCCAGCAATGATTCTAACTCCTCCTGCTGCAAGCTGGGTCCCCGTGTTTGCACTGAGTAGCTGACGCACAGAAATCCCGTTTCCTGGGGCTGCTCACGCCAGAAGCAGCAGGTGGTTCTTCCGAGGGCTTCAGAATGAGCCCCGGAGTCCAGCAGGGACAAACCCAGCCCTCAAAGCGACACCTGCTGGAAGGCGGCATTGAATTATGTCACACTATGATAGCATTTCACTCCGTTCCTGTAACCTTCATTTCTCCAGAGTCAGACTCTCCTGCGGAGGGTCTCACTGGGACATTTCCTGGCGGGGGTGTCCTGGCTGCACCAGGCAGACTGTGCTATAGGGGTGGGACGGGGGTTGACAGCAGACTGAGGGGCTCCGGGCAGGCAGGGTGGGCAGGGGTGGAACCCTGACGAGAGGGGAGAAGGGGGCTTGAGAGGCCCACACCCGTGGGACAACTCACTGTCACCCAACATAGGTGGCCCTCCTGCCCTCCTTCATCCACTCACTTTCTCACGCCCTCGACAAACATTTCTTGGCATTGACGTGCCAGGGTGACGTGCCAGGGTGGGGGACACAGAGCTGGGAGGAGCTTGCCTGCACCCTCGGGGCTCACGGCCCGGCAGAGACGGAAGCCGCACCAAGAAGCGCCACAGCTGCCGTCGGGGGGCAGGAGGAGGCAGCGCTGAACTCCCTGGGGGGCGGGTGGGCAGGCGTGTGGCCAGTGTGGCTGCCCCCAAAGCAGGCCTGAGATCAGGGCTCTGGTGCGGGTGGGTCACCTTCGAGGGGACCCCAGGGAGCCCAAGTGAGGAAGGGGAGTGACTGCGGCGGGCGGGGGGAAGCCCGTAAGGCGTGTATTAAGGAGCGGGGCACAGCGACGGCAGCTGCGGGGCTCAGCCTGCTGGGGACTGACCCTCTGAGGACCTCAGAGTCGTGTGGAAGACACCTCAGGGGTCCCCTCCCGGAAGATATGTGACCACTGACCTATGGCCCCTCGAGGGATCAACTCCTCCTGCCCCTCGTACATCCAGCTGGCGCCCACGACACAGACAAGCAAGTTCTCCAGGTGTCAGAGAAAGAGGGAAAGAAACGCAGGTGTTGGAGTCAGGAAGCTGTCAGCCTGCTCAGAACCATCTGTAGCTGCAGGACTCAGAGAGCCAAGGGGAGATGGGGCACCAACGGCATCTGCTACGACATCTGGCATGGGAATGGCAGTGGGAACAGTACACAGGTGGGAGGGGAAGAAATAAAAGTGACTCAAGGGGCCAGAGAATTTCAAGAAAAGAATTTATTTTAAAATTGTGTATGGGAGATATTTGAACAGCATGTAGGAAGGCCTTAGGTGGTGGGATTGACAAAAGGGGAAGAGAGAGAGAAACTCGCTCCATACGGACAGCCTCCTGTAAAGGCAGAAAGGAATAGATCCAGAGGACAGAATCAGAGTAGCCCTCAACCAGGGGAGGAAAAATTCTGTCCTACAACAGTTAAGAACCCCATTCCTGAGCTGGCTGCAAATGGGTTTGGGAGAGCAGGGAGTACTTGAGGAAGTCAGGATATCTGTTGGGAGTGAAGGAGCTGATGGCTGGCGTTGGCGGAGGGCTTGCGAAGGGTGGAGAATTTGACTAGTCCTTGAAGGTAAGGGGGTCAGAGCAAGCCACCGGAAGGTCAGAAGAAAGATGGGTGGTGCCGGAGCCAGCTTACGTTGGCACTTACCCCTTGGCAATGTTGTCAGTACTCACTGAGTGCAGTTTTCTCAGTGGCTGCAACTCAGAACAGGAGTTGAGGAAGCAGAGGGTTGCATTGGCAAAGGGCTGGGGTTTGGTAAGGCAGGATGGCAGAGTAGAATGTCAGCCACCTGTAGGCTTAGTATCCCCAGGGGCAGGCACCACTGGCTTCCCTCCTCCTTTCCTACCCGTGGACTGGGGAGAAGAATGGGGCAGGGTTGAAAAGACCACAGCTGGGAGTTGGGTACCTGAGCTGTCATCAAAGATCTGCTACTCACTTTCTGCGTGACCCTACCCAAGTCATGTCTGCTCTTGAGACCTCTCTTTCTGCATCTATTAATTCAGGACTTCTTGTCCTCAGCCCTACTGACACTGCAGGCCAGACAATTTGTTTTTGTGGGGAGCTGGCCTATGAAATGTAGGGTGTTTAGCAGCATCCCTGGCCTTTGCCACTGGATGCCAGTAGCTCACCCCTACTGTGACAACCAAATGTCCCCCGGAGGCAAAAATTGCCGCCAGTTACCGAGCACTGTCTTATTCAGAATAACAGTAAAATAACTGAACTAATAGTAATATAACTGGAACAATAATAAGAGGATCTATCCAGCCAACCCATGAGAAGAAGGGTTCTCATAAGGGTCACATAAAATATTGGAAATAGAGGTAGGGAGAAAGCCTTTGTAGCTCCCTAGAGCAGGTTGGATGTGAACAGGTGTCTATCACAACTTCTCCTCTGTTTCCCCACCCGTAAGAGAGAAAGGCCGGGGCTGAGTTGGGCCTGCGGCCCAGCCCCCTGATTCCAAGCCCCGGGCTTCCTCCTTTTGCAAGGCATCATGGGAGGATGCCACATCCCTGTTTGCTCAGTAACCAGCCGCGATGGGCTGTTCTTGCGATGGGGCTGAAAGAGGCCGAGGTGAGGACGACAAGAGACAGCCCAAATCTTTAAAGGACAGAGACGGAGGCCAGATGCCAAGGTGGAGAACGCACGAGCAGGGTCCACTCAGGAGACAGGTTGCCGCACCACTAACCTGAACGTGGAAAATTTCACGTAAAGAGCTGTTCCTTAGTCAAAGGGGGGTTAGGCCGGGCGCAGTGGCTCAAGCCTGTAATCCTAGCTCTCTGGGAGGCCGAGGTGGGCGGATCGTTTGAGCTCAGGAGTTCGAGACCAGCCTGAGCAAGAGCGAGACCCCATCTCTACTATAAATAGAAAGAAATTAATTGGCCAACTAATATATATAGAAAAAAAAAATTAGCTGGGCATGGTGGCGCATGCCTGTAGTCCCAGCTACTTGGGAGGCTGAGGCAGCAGGATTGCTTGAGCCCAGGAGTTTGAGGTTGCTGTGAGCTAGGCTGACGCCACGGCACTCACTCTAGCCTGGGCAATAAAGTGAGACTCTGTCTCAAAAAAAAAAAAAAAGGGGGGGGGTTAACTACTGAGTGGGGTAAAAGAGGACTCTACGGAACACAAGAACGGCAAACGTCGGGGAAATTTACTGCCTTCAGGCATGACAGAGGGCGTAGCGGAAGCCGGCCTGTGGAAGTGGCTGTCAGGTGAGGAGAGCCTCGCCTTGGGGGTGCAGCAGAGCTGGTCCCCAGTGGCTGCTGAGGGCAGTGCCACTGGGCAGTGCTCACACTGAATAAGAAAACAGAAGGGCCACCAGGGAGGAAATGCCATCTGCTGAAATCACCTTGCAATATCCCTCCAGTGCCCTCTGTTGACAGAGATTAACATTGCACCAGCCAGCAAAGAAATGTTTTAGGGTCCAGCTCCAGTATCACAAAGCAGGGCAGAGAAGGGTGGACTTGGAGCTGAGAGACAGTAAGGTGACGACTGTCACCGTCCTTGCCTTTGGCTAAATCAGCTTCCATAGATGCATTCTACACACTTTTGAATGTCCATTCACAGCAAAGCAGCTCTATATTTCCACCTAACGAGATGCAGGTATTCTTTGCACAAATGAGGAAGTTCTTGCCCTTGCCTCCAAATGAGGAGTAACCTAGTTCCAACATCATTGTCTCCATCGCTGGCCATATGAATTACTCCTCAATTTCAGTATGGTCACACTGGATAACCTGTTTCCTAAAGGGTAAATTGTAAAGTGAACCTCCAAACTTGTATAAAAATAATAATGGGAAGGAGTTAGAAGAAAATAATTAATATGGACTTATACATGTAACAAGTAAAGAGAAAATACAAAAAGCTACTATAGCCCTCATTTCTGCAATTAGCCACAAGGTCATAATTTATATCCACAGTTTCCTTCTTCCACTACCCATTCCATGTTTCCCCCACTCTCAACTAGAACCACAGCTAGTTGGGATTTATTACTAGGAAGAGTGAGCCACAACTTCATTCCTGATGTGAACAGGCATCTATCACAACTTCTCCTCTGTTTACCCACTTGTAAGAGACAGAGGTGTGAGTCCTCAATTGTCCTGCTTTTTGTACTTTGCTGCTTCTTGCTCTTGCAGCACTGGGTAGTGGGCAGAACGCACATCCCTAGTGATGTCAACAGCACCCCCACAGCTGGTTTCCCAAAGGCAGCATCTATGGGAGCCCCAGCTCACTTCCATTCATCTTCCCAGTCATGGCTTCCTATCTCCCCTCTCCCCCAAAACTCTGAGAAGCTTCTTAACAGCCAGTGCCTGGCTGGCTTCCCAGCAAGTCCAACAGCAACCCTCACAGTTGGCTTCAGCATGTCATCAGCACCTCAGCAGACACACCCACTGACCCTGGCCCACCATTACACCATCTCTGGCCAGTGAGCTTTTCTGCCATCCAGTGTGCTGCAGCTACACCCTCCCAGTGGTCTGAATCCCAGCTGTGGGGAAGGGGATCCTCCCTTCCTTCCAAGTTTTATTCTTTGCACAATCTCCTTCAATCCTAGTGCTGTTCTTTAGAGTTCTCTTTCTTTCTCCATTAGCTAATCTGATGTGTTCTGTATCCTGATTGAAACTTGATTGACACAGAACCACTCCCACTTCCACCACTTGACTTATGGACCCACGTATTCTAACGAGGAGGGAGGTAGCACTATACAAAGGTGTCTTATTCAAAACATATATTGCATCCTCTCAGGGTTTGTCTCCCAACTGGCGCCATCCCTGAGCCTTCAGTAAGCCATTCCATCTTTTAATTAGTCCATGCACTTCCAGGTGATGAGTTATGTGGTAAGACCAGTTAATTCCATGGAAATGAGCCCACTGCTACATTTCCTTTGCTGTGAAATGAGTTCCTTGAGAAGAGACAATTCTGCATAGTATACCTTGATGGGGGTAAGACATTCTGAGTGCATGAATGATGGTGTGGACAAAAACATTACAGGCAGAGACAGCAAATCCATATCCAGAAAATTATTGCATTTCAATAAGGAAGACTCTCTGTGTCCTACATGATGGTAGACATTCAATGACATTCAACCTGCTGCCAGGTAGATGACTGGTGCCATACTGTGGGCTCATGTTTGTCTTTTCTTTGGAAGATTGAACACTCAGCAGTGACAGTATCCAAGGCAGCCCTTACTAGGGGATGCTCATGTCTTTGAGCCCATTCTCATCTTCCATGTCTGCCACTGCAGCCACTTTATTCATCGGCCCATTGGACAAGCACAGGGATGGCTGGGTAAAGAGGCTAACTGGTAACCACAATGCATGTCGTATTGTTCACCCAATTGCTGAAAGCCTCCTCTGAAGTGGATGCCCTTTAGTGAGCATCCACATGGGACACCAATCTTCAAAGTCTATGCCCATTCTGAGAAGTCCATCCACATACCTCTCCTCCAGAATCCCTTGTCACCAGTCCTCCAATGCTGTTCCTTCCAAGCTCCTGACCATACAGCCAAGCCACACCATTTACTCATAAATCAGTGTGGGCCCACACTTCTGGCCATCTCTCATTCTCAAATGGACAAGCAAATATCCTGCTTAACATTCTACCCCTAAAAAGATTTTCCTTCACCACTGTATTTCAAGGTCAACCCTGGTGGGGCTGAACTACTTCAGTCTTCTATTTGGGGTGGTACATTATGCAGCACCATCTATACACCTAGCTCAAGTTTTTGTTTGTTCAGAAGTTCCAGTCAACCAGTCATAAGGAACTCCCCAAGAAGCCGTGGGGATGACTTGAGGAAGAGGAGGCAATGAGGCAGGCGTTGATGTTAAAGGAGTTTGAACCACTAACTCATACAACTTACTCATACCTTCCAGACTTGCCCAAGCAATGTCTCTTTAATTACATTCTCACTGGATGATAGATTGCTTCTGCACAAAGCTAACCTTACAGCTAATTGTGTCAAGAGAATCCTGAATGGAAATCTTAAACTGGGTAGTCACTTGATGTCCCATGGTTAGGCACCCAGCCCCTACCACGGTCCAGTAGCAAGCTGGAAGCTGTATCTCAAAGGAAAAGGTATCATCTGCATAAGAGAGAATAGATTTAATTTAAAATCCTAGAGGTCTGCCCTGTGAGTCCACTTTTGGGGCTCTCCTGAGACTCCACTCAGCATCCCTATTTGCTAAGGACACTTTGAGAATCATTGGATCTACTGGATCATAAGGACTAAGTGATAGAAGGACTTGTAGTGAAGCCTTAACCTGCTGCAGAACCTTCTTTTGCTGTGGTCTCCACTCAAAACTGGAAGCCTCACAGAATTTTATTGACAAGTCAAAGTAATACACACAAACGTGACATGCATTGCCTCTAATATCCAAAAAGCCTACCAAATGCTGTGCCTCTTTTTTCAGGGAAGGTAGTGTCACATGCAGCAACTTGACTTTCACCTTAGAAGGGACAACTCAACATGTTCCAGACCATCGAACCCTCAGAAATGTCACTGAAATAGCAGATCTCTGAAATTATGTGGGATTTAGTTCCCACCCTATCGTTCACATATGTTGTGCTTGCTACTCACCTTTCATCAGGTGCAATCAGCTTGTCATCAAGCTAGTGCACAAGTGTGATGCTTGGCAGAATGTCAAGATGATGACATTATCTGTAGACTACATAATGGCAGAAAGGAAGAGAACTGACTTAACTCTGAAGTAAGACTGTGAATATTTACTGATGGCCCTTCCAGGTAAAAGCAAAATGGTTTTGGTGGTCCTCATAAACTGGCACAGAGAAAAATGCAGTAAATAGTTCAATGGCTACATAGCAAGTTGTACGCTCAATTGCCCCAGTAAAGATACTATACCTGAAACAGCAGCTGCAATTGGTGTCACAACCTGATGAAGTAGTCAATAATCCAGTCTTCCTGCAAAACACACACAACTTCTGCACAGGCCAAATAAGCCAGTTAAATAGGATGGGATAGGAATCACCACCTCTGCATATTTCAAACTTTTATTAATCTCTGAAATTTCCCCAGGGATAGAGAAAGGCTTCCAGTTTACTATTATGGTAGAGGGAGGAAGTTCTAGAAACTTCCACTTAAGACCTTCCTTCCATAATGGGCCTCATTCTATGAGTGAGAGACCCAAAATGGGGATTCTTCCAACCAAGTATGTCTCTTTCAATTATACATTCAGAAACTGGGGAAATAACCGGCTGGGCACAGTTGGGCTAAATATCTATCACCTGGCTACGTAAGTCACCACTTTGAATAGTGGGACACAGTGGTATTTTGCATCCCCAGGAATTATCATAAATTCAGTCAATGTCTAGTAATCCCTCAAAGGTCTGGGTACAATCTTTTCCCAAGAGCAGTCATTCTAGTAAATGGCCACAAGTGCCTTTGGAGAAGGTTGGGTGGAAGATTTATGGTACATATTTACAGCACTGCTGCAGGAAGCTTCTTCAAGGGGCCTGGCATCCTCTTAAATCAAGAGGCTCTGATCTGTGAATTAGCTTAAGTCTGAAAACTGGATAAAAGGCCACAATTCTCCAATATGGTGATTCAAGCCAGGTTTTGGCCACCAGAACTAGAGGTTTGTTTGTTTGTTTGTTTGATATAGATCATGCAATACTCTAGGATGCTGAACATCTATTTTCTTCCTGGGGACACAAAGATCCCTGTGGGCCCAGGAGTTCTGATTACTGATACACCCTTCCTGCTCTTCATGGTAAATTGGCTATGAAGCAATGTCACTTAGCCTCTGCCACTCCAGTACCCTGCCATCGCCATGAAATCAGGAAGCCCATATGAATGGGCACATACTCCCTGGTAATACTTGGACTACAAAGGTGAACATCCACAGAGTTTCTTAAGGATCTGGGCTCTCCTCTTAATAATACATTTCTCAAGATCTTAGTTAAGAAAGTATCTTCTGGAAATTTTCTTGGAACATGGTTTGGGGGTGGCTGTGCAGGTAATGCATGATAAATTCATTCCAACATTCTATCTCTTTAGGGGTCCTCAAACTACGGCCCGTAGGCCACAATGCGGCCCGCCAAGGACATTTATCTGACCCGCTGGGTGTTTTTGCCCACTGCCTGTCCTGCTTAGCAGCCGACTCATCCCAGGCCCACAGTGCACATGTGTGGAATGTGCGCTGCACTCTCCAACGGCCCTCCAACCGTCTGAGGGACTGTGAACTGGGCCCCTGTTTAAAAAGTTTGAGGACCCTTAAACCTATGGATTCCCTCTCCCACATTACGCCATGGAAGGTCTGGCATTTCAACTTCATCAAATGTAAGCCACCTTCAAGTCCAAGTTTCAGTCAACCAACCAAGTGAGCTCTTAGAGGCAACTTCAGCTAAGCAAGTTATCACACTAAATACCAAATCCACATCCATGAATTCAGAATGATTATTATCTTTCACCCTTAGAATCAACTCCCCTGTACATTCCCCAAGATTATGTCAAATCTTGCCATTAGCAAAAGCTTGCCTTTCTTCTGCTGTGTAAACTATCTCCTCCTGGGTCATAGTGTATTTCTGACTCCTTGGAGCACGCTGAGTGGCAACAAAGGATGCTTGTGGCATATCTTGAAGATAATGGTCATCCCCTTTCAGGGCATCTGCCCCACATACAGTTATCCCAGGGTTTTCAAACAAAGGAAAACTAGACTCCTCAGATACAAGCGGGAAAGTTATTTCCATTGGCAACAGAGGCTCAGAGTGCCTCAGGGATTCCAGATTCTCCATTTCATCTGAGTCCAATCAGATGTCCCTATTGCAAGTCTCAGGGTCCCATTCTTCCCTAATATATACCCAAATGTTCACATGAAAAATTTGGCGATGCCGTTAATTTAACTGATATTTAAATTCTATAACCCACACAATCAAATTTTATGTTTGCTTTTCAGCAATATCAGCTCTGTGGTTACATGAAATAAGAGATTCTTTTATGCACGACATGGAAGCTCTATGGTTCTCAAACTGTGATTTGAGCTAAGAATTAAATGACCCCAACTTGTCATTTTCTCTCTAGTAAGTGCTCTGGTGCATTCAAAAGTCCATCCCACACCCCAGTCCTTGCAATCATTACTGATGCAATGATCAGGTGCAGGAGACACTTGCTCCAGTTGGCATTGCTTCAAGAGCCATCACAGGTGATAGTGTAATTATGATGCCAGTATGCTGTAGAGCATGAGCATCCTATATTCCACTGGCTAGGAGCTCAGCATTGTGCCCAAGCCCAAGGGCACATTGAAGCCAATCAAAATCCCATCTTTTGGGGTCTGTCACCCGAGACCACCCCTACTCCCAATTCCATATTAATTAGGATCCAGTCGGGAGACAGAGCCCACACCCATAATTTGAACATGGAAATTTTAATGTAAAGAATTATGACCTAGCAAAAGGTAGCTAATTACTAAAAAGGGTCAAAGAGGACTCTATGAGACCCAGAAGCAGCAAGGGCAGGAATAATGGAGGAACTAAAGACTCAGATCTTCCCCTGATGCAGACTCATCTATGAGGGAGTGATGACCACAAGAACACGCAGCCTCTAGTGGCTAAGAAACTTGCCAGGGAGTGTGGACCAGCCTAGTCTGTAGCAGTGGCCCTCTGGGTGGGAATAGGGTCCAAAAGTCTGGGTAGAGCTGCTCTGCAGAAGCAACTTCCAGGTGGGGAGGGTGAGACCCAGGAGTACACGTGCAGCTGGTCCACACGGGCCACTGACGGGATGGGCACTGGGCCTTGGCTAAGGAGGACCAGACCCAGAAGGGAAGCGCCTTCCTGCAGCCATCGCCTTACAGTGTCCCTCTAGCGCCCTCTCCTGACAAAGCCTAGCATTGCTCCAGCTGGCAAAAGAACTGTTTACAGGGGCCAGCTCCAATTACACAAAGCAGGGCAAAGAAGGGTGTATTCGGAGCTCAGAGGCAATAAACTGATAAGCAGCATGGGGAGCTGGAGGGCAGAGGCAGACATATAAGGGAGTCCAGAGTTTATCTTGGAAGAGGCTGCAGGAGCAAGAGTTTCTGTGCCCTTTGGAGGTGGGAGGGGGCATGCATGGGCTGGAGCCCTGGAGAGCAAACAGCCCCCAGCCCTTTTCAAAGAGAGAATGCAGCCGCAGAGTAAACACAGGTCCAAAAAGCCACATTGTTCCACTTTCAAATGAACAGAAAACAAAATTCCTGGACAGGTGCCCTCTTCCCACCCCTGGGAATAAGTAGGAAGTGGGTTGAGATACATTTCATTTTTCTTGAAAGGCTTTCTCAGCTTCTTAGCTCCTGCTAACTCAGGCTGCCCACGCCATCCTCACAGCCAAGATCCAGATTCAATCAATCATTTATTCAACAGCATTTTCTGCAGGCCTACTAGATGCCAAACACTGAGTCTGGGAGCTTTATGAGTGCTCCCATACAGCTTCAGTGAGTGCTGAGAGGGCAGACCGATTTAGGGCCAGAGGAATTTCCAGGAGTCAGTGTGGTTCAGGCTTAGATCTGCCAGTACTTCTCCAATAATGATAAGAGCAATGGCTCTGGAGTCAAGTGACACAGGTTCTAATCCTGTCTCGGCTCTTGTCTAGCAATTTTTTTTTTTTTGAGACAGATTCTCACTCTGTTGCCCAGGCTAGAGTGCCATGGTGTCAGCCTAGCTCACAGCAACCTCAAACTCCTGGGCTCAAGCGATCCTCCTGCCTCAGCCTCCTGAGTAGCTGGGACTACAGGCATGCGCCACCATGCCCGGCTAATTTTTTCTATATATGTTTTTAGTTGGTCAATTAATTTCTTTCTATTTTTAGTAGAGACAGGGTCTCGCTCTTGCTCAGGCTGGTTTACGAACTCCTGACCTTGAGCAATCCTCCCACCTCGGCCTCCCAGAGTGCTAGGATTGCAGGCGTGAGCCACCGCGCCCAGGTTTGTCTAGCAGTTTGACGCAATTCGCCTCACCTCTCTGAGCCTGTTTCCTCATGTGTCAAATGGTTTTGGTAATGTCTACCTCTCAGGGTTTCTGGGAAGATTAGGGACAATGTCTGCATCAGGTATCATACAAGAACCTGCCAAGGTAGGTGAGCTGGCCCATCAGACCAAAGCCCAAGGTTCCACCAGCCTCAGGAAGCAGATGCTTAGGCCAACAATGTCACCCGTTGTTACACAGGGGTGTTGAGCCTGACGCTGCCCTACTTAGGATGGGCTCCTAGAAAGCACCTAGTCCCACCTCCTCAGTGGGCAGACCCAGAGAGGGCAGGTGTTTGCTTGAGGCCACACAGCATGGTGGTGGCCGAGTCAGCACTGGAACCTGGCCTCATGGCATCGAGCCACCCAGTCACCTGAGGACTAAAAATGATGTGCTTCAGAGTGTGGGCTGTGGAGCCAGACAGACCGAGTTCCAGTCCCGGCTCTGCAACTTTCATCCATTCAACAGATACTCATTGGGTTCCTGGCACGTGCTGGGCACTGTGCTCAGTGCAGGGGACTCGGGGGACAAGATCCACGTGGCCCTGGCCCCTCACTGCCCACAGCCTGGTGGGGAGGCCGTGGACAAACACCCAGTGAATGAACAAGCTGACACCCACCGTGGGACAGCACTGAGGGGCAGACAGGGCAGCCCTGGGAGGGACGGGGACAGTGATGTTTCAGAGCGTCACTCTAGTTGCTGCTGTTTGTGTGGCACTCGATGGCTCTCCGACCTTGGGTGAGTTGCTTAAGCTGAGCCTCAGTCTCCTCATCTGTTAAGTGGGGATGATCGTCATGCCTACCCCACAGGCGTCACTGGAGGCTGACGTGTGACCAGCCACAGAGAGCGCCTAGCAGTGCGGCCCTCGCATTAAGTGCCGAGTGACGTTTGCTTTCTCCCCTCCCCACGCCCAGAGTCCTCGACCTCCACCAGGCCGTGGCCTGGCGTGAACCTGTAGGTTCTGCCTGTGACACAACGCTGTGACTTGTACCCTCAGCCAGTGCCCTCAGGACACTTCCAGGCCAAACCTCATCAAGCTCCTGCCCATCAGGAGGTCACGGGCGGGTGGTCGGCAGAGCCCAGGGACACAGAGTGGCCGGGCTCCGCTCTTGACGAGGGCCTTGCAAGTAAGTGGCCTTAGCATCCATCAAAGTCACAGCTCCGTCTCCTGGGTGCTTGGAGACATAACGTGTCCCAGTCAGGGCCGGCAGAGAGGTCTCGAGAAATAATGATGGCCTTGGCTGGCTCCTGCGGCCGGATTTATTACGGCGTAAAGAAACAATTTAGCTCCTGGCAGTAACAGGCAGCCGGCCCGTCTGCGCTTGTCGAAGTCCTAGTTTCTGGGGCCGGGGTGGGTGGAGGCTGCTACCCCACCTGCTCGGCCCGAGGCCCCAGCAGAGCCCGCTGGACCATTCACCTTCCTGTGCTCCAGGCCACCTGGTCTGAGAAGCCACCACCTCCGCACATGCACGGCATTTGAAATCAGTGCCCAGGCCACGTGTTACCCATTTGGTGTTGCATGGAGGGGATCCTCGGGCTTTTGACCCCACCTAGACAGGCTGCAGAGCTGAGCAGGGAAAGGCTCAGGCATTGGGGTCAGCCTGAGTGTGGGTTCAAGTCCCGGCTCTGCCATATAGTGGCCAAGGGACCCTGGGTGAGTGAACTCACCTCCTGGAGCCTCCATCTCCCCGTCTCTAAAATGAAGGGGCGTGACCCCTACTTTAAAGAGGTGCTGTGTGGATTAAGTAAGAGATAAGGGTGCGAGGCATATGACACAGTAATAAGTGCTACACAAGGGGGACAATCACCATTTTCATTATCCAGGGGCTTCAGTACTGTGGTATGAGATGTCCTGTATTGTGGGCCAGGGACTGTGTCACCAGGGACTGCGCCAGCTCTTTTTAAACATTTCATCTTTAGACCTCACAACCGATCCTGCGAGTAGGTGCTGTTAGGGCTACTGCGGGTGGGTAGGGGCTGGGCAAGGTCACCCCGCTGGGGGGTGTGGAGCTGTGGGTGGAACCCGGCCTGTTGGTCCTGGAGCTGGAGCTCCTATTAGTGCACAGCCTGCCTCCCGGCTCCTCCAGAGGGCCACATGAGGCCACTGGTCAGCTGGGCAGACGGACCCACATTCCTTCCTTCCTTCCCTCCCTCTTGCAAACTATTCAGAGCACCAGCGCCAACGCAAGCCCTTTGCTGGGCAACAGATAAAACAAGGTGAACACAGAAAGACTTCCTGCCTTTGAGGAGCTCAACACCCAATGGGGCATCCATACTGCCCAGAGCACGCATGTATCAGTCAGCTTTGGTACGTAACAAATGATCTCACGATATATTGGCTTAAAAGAAAGAATGGTTCTAGGGGGTTGGTTGGGCAGTTTCTTGTAAACTTGATCATGCAGCTACACTCACCTGAGAGGTGAGCCGGGCTGGAAGGTCTTTCACAGGTCTGGCAGTTAGTACTGACTGTTCGTGGGATGTGCTGGTTCTCCTCCGTGCGCCCTCAAATCACCTTCCATGACAGAGTTCCAGGAAGGCAAAAGTAAAATCTGCAATGCTTCATGAGGCCCGGGGTCCAGAACTCACACGCCGTCACTTCTGCCCCATTCCATTGGCAAAGCAAGTCATATTCTATTGCTTGGCCAGTGTCTGTGACACACTTTTGCAACTCATCAGCTAAGGCTTAGAGGTCAGTTTAGAATGAGGGTGAGGGGGTATAGTCTTTGCCCTAGCCAAGGGGGAGCATAACTGTCCAATATATTTTTAACTCAGATTAAAGGATGTTGAATTGTGAGGTCATTAGAATGGATCATAGCCTTTGACAAAGGGAGAAACTGAGGCACAGAAAGTCACTTCACATATAAACAGAATGAGTACACTGTAGAGCCAGCCTTCATATGAAGAAACTTTGGCCCAGAAATAGGATTGTCTTGCCCAAGGTCACACGGCACAGAGCCAGAGTGACTCAGGTCCCTAACAGCCAGCTTGCTCCTCCTTCCACTCCACCGCAGGAGGGAGCTGGGGCCTGGAATGTGGTGGGCTCGGGCAGCTGGGCGGTCATCCTCAACAAGAATGCGTCTCTTTCATCTCTTTTTCTGCTGTGTGTTTATAAACTAAGCCCTTTCAGGACACCTGACACTGCATAAAGCACCTAATCTCTGTCTCGTCTAATCCTAAGAGGATTGTCCCCATTGTACAGATAAGAAACTGAGGCCCAGAGAGAGCAGCTGACTTACCCTGGGTCTCACAGTTGGTGAGGCCCATCTGCCTGACACCAAAGCCTGAGTCTCCCACGCTGCCCCAGGAAGAGCTAAACCTTGATCCAGCCCCCCAGGGGATGAGAGGCAGCTCTGTGGTCCTCAGGGGTCTCAAGATGAAGCCCACTGCCTGAGGAACTGCTTCGGAGGCCTGGGTGGAGGCAGCAAAGGCCGGCGTCCCTTCGAACCAACTCTGTACGTGGGAAGACCCTGAGCAATGCCCTGATCCACACCCCTACCATTGTCCTGATGAAAAAACGAAGGCCAGACCAGAACCCAGGCCTCTGACTCCGTCCAGGGCCCTCCCACCGCACTGGGAGGCTGGGGACAGGCCAGCATGCCCCGGTCAGACACACACAGGGCCGCTCGGTGGCATTCAGAGAGCATGTTTATTTACAAAGCACTTTACAAACATTAGCTTATGCCTCCCCACAGCCCCCTGCGAGGTAGGTCAGTAGTCATATCTACAGTTTACAGATGGGGAAATTGAGGCACGGAATGGGGGTGTGGCCTGTCCCATTTTAAAGAGACCTTCCCACCTACCCATCCAAAAATAACAAAATAAACAAAAAAGCACTGATCCTCCATCCCAAAATATCCTCTTTTCCTCTGAACTCTAGGGGCTGTGACCAGCCCGGCCCCCTCCCCAGTGGGCAGCCTGACCAGAAGCCACAGGGACCTCGACCCCAGGGACTGCCATTCAGCCTTGCAGACAGTCACTAGCCCAAGCCGAGCAGGACAGGCCAGCGAGGCCTGAGGGTTAGAGGAGGAGAGGGCTGAGGTGACTTCATTCTGCAGACGCGGGGTCAGGTGGGGAAGGCAGATCCTGGCGCACCCAAGCTCAGAGCATATGGGAAGCAGAGTGGGGAGGGATGGTGAGCGAATATCCCCGGGGCTGCAGGGGGCTGTGGGGTGGAGGAGGACACCGCAGTTCCCCGGGGGAGGACAGTCAGTGTGCCTCACTGACAATTCAGGCCAGGTCCCAGCCTCCCCAGGGCCCTCAGGGGTGGGGCCCGATGGAATTCTAGATGCCAAGGCTCACAGCACTCTCCACCCACGAGCACAGGGTGCTGAGCTGGGTGGAAACCTTGGCCTGGGACGCTCGCTGCAGGGCCTCACTCATCTCTGCCCAAGGCTGGGATGGAGTCGAGGGGCTTGGTCTGGGTCCCCCAGAGCTGGCTGTCCTGAGTCCCTGCCTTTCCGTCAGGCAGTGCCAGGCCGTCACCACAGGCCTGCAGGACCCTGTGGAGGTGGGGCTGGGCCGCCCTCTTGCTAAGTTCCTCAGGGCCCACAGCCTGCCCATGGGACATAGTGAAAGGCCCTGCCCACAGTGAAGGGGGCACCAAGATGGCCCAGCGTCCAGTCCAGTGCTTTCCCCGTGGGGCTGCAGTTGGGCAGAGCTGGAGGCACAGATCTTCCTCGCCAGTCTGGGACGGTGGGTCTGGCCCTGAGTGTGCAGTGGGTGGCCCAGGCCAGAGGTCCCGCTATCTTGACTCCAGCCCCTCCAGGTACTCCAGGGCCACGTCGTAGCAGAAGTGGTACTGGTCCTAGGGAGAGGGAGAGAAGGAACCGTGAGCCTGAGCCCTCCCTAGTGCTCAGGGCTGGGAGGGGAGAGAGGGCAGGCATGGGCCCTGGCCCACCTTAGGGGAAAGGGGTGGAAAGGGGGACGTTTTGACAACATAAGACTAGAACCAAGGCCCAGTGGTGGGGACCGCACGTGGGAGAGTAGGTGCTGAGGGACCTGGCCAGGCACGGAGCGGGAAGGCGGAAGTGGCCGGACACGGGAACACGGCCCCTCACCATGGTCTCCACCATGTTGGGCTTGTAGTTCCGAAGCGTTTTGGCAGCAAAGAAAACATCCACCATGTTGTGGCAACGGATCATCTCCAAGACTGTCGCACAGGCACAGAAGGTCCCGCTCCGTCCGCCCCCATTTCTAAATGAGAGACACAAAAGGTTTGGGGGGAAGCTCCGGAGCCAGAAGTGGGGGGTGGGGACTGGGAACCAAAAGGAAGGGAGCAGGGCAGAGGGCCCACAGGTGGGCGCAGGACTGGAAG
Organism: Mirza zaza; assembly: GCA_008750895.1. Classification (NCBI taxonomy): domain Eukaryota; kingdom Metazoa; phylum Chordata; class Mammalia; order Primates; family Cheirogaleidae; genus Mirza; species Mirza zaza. The sequence continues at coordinate 28,104 of VSMD01025316.1, read as the reverse complement.
TTTAAGGAGGATCAGAGGCTAAGACAGACATCCGAAGTCTGTGGCATCCCAGAAACATACCCTCAAGGAGAAGCAGACCAGATTCTGAGAGAAGCCAGACACACTCCAAAGAAAGACACTGAGAGACAAAGCGACAGAGAAGGGCCAGCGAGCAGCAAGCAAATACCCAGAGAGAGAGATGGAAAATGAACGCTGAGAAGATGGGTCACTGCCGGCCCTGCCCAGCAGCGCAGACACACAGGCACACGCACGCACACCCCGAGTCAAACCTGCAGCCTCCCTCGGCCTCCTGCCTCTCCCGCTGTTCCCTGACTCCCATGTATTAGTGCCTCTTGGGGGATGAGAGACTGCCTAGGCCCTCAGCCCCCTTCTTGAGGGGTCTCTCCTGCTAGAAGCAAAAGCCCTGAGGGCGGGGCACTGACTCAGCCCCCATCCCGCTCCCAGCAGCCCAGCCTGGCGCTGGGAAGGCTCAGTGAGTGCTGAAAGCCTGAAATGGGGAGGGAAGGCGTGACTGCGCCCAGACGTGAGTGAATACGTGACTCTATGAATGAGGACATGAATATGAATATATGAACGAATGAATGAAGAAAATGTGTGTGTGCCTGCATGAACAAAAGGCTGAAATTCCACTGGCATAAAAAGTGTGCTACAATCTCACGGGGTAAAAAGTTCTGACAAACGAACGACTCCCTTTAATTGAATTGGCAAAGTCACACATCACACAGACAGTACTGGGCCGTTGTCCAGGGTTGAGTCTATACCCTGGAAACCGACTGGGTTTCTCCAGGGAAGGCAGGGCCAGTGTTGGCTGGTCGGGCTGAGTCCCGGCCATGGCCATCTGGGAGCCCAGGGTTCTGGTGCCAGCGAGAGGCCCTCTCTCAGATTGGACCTCGGCCCCTGGCTCCCAGATCCCTCCACCCACCCTCCAGCCTGCCAGGCACTCACAGGCAGTGCACGACGGTGCGCCCGTCCCCGTTCTCTGCCTGCCACTTGTCCACCTCAGTCAGCAGGTGTAGGAAGGCTTTCCTGGAGTCAGGCGTGTCCCGGTATGCAGACCAGCGCAGGAACTGGAAGTGCCGCACCAGCAGGTGCCCCTCCTGCAGCTGGGGTCATGGGCGGCCAGCCAGGGGGACATGAGCACCAGGGTCACAGGAGCCCCAGAAGACCTCAAGAGGGTCATCAAAGGCTGCCCCAGACCACCACCCAGGTTCACCCTGGCGCTCTCCAGACCACTCACCCGAGAGATGTTCTGCACCCGGAAGACTCGGGCCACCAAGTCTTCATCCACTGTGCCCGACACAAACTCCACCTCCATGAGGCCATACTGCTGCCGGCCTGGCTCTGGCCAGTACTGCAGGCAGGGCTGGGGACATGGGCAGGGAGGGAGGGGAGCTGAGTAGAGCCCGGCAGGGGCTCACCCCACAGCCACCCCCACGCCCAGAGATCCACACCTGCCCTGTGGCTCCCACGCGCCCTGGCCCACCCACTCACTCCACACCCACCTTCAGCACCTCCCACTTGCCACCAGTCACCCATCAGACTGCACAGCACACCTGCCCCAGCGTGTTCTACACGGACACGTTCAAATTAGCTGAGACGAACCCTTCCTAGGCAGTGCGCTGATGACCCTGCCATGCCACTAAAATTCTACACTTTAACATACTCACACACCCCAGCATGAGGCTGCTTTCTTCCATGGACAGGCCTAGATCACCCCCACCCACTCCAGGACCTCCCCCCAGCCTTCTCTCTCACTGCCTCTGTCCTTCAGCGCCAGCTCACAGAGGTGGGGGATCCCCGATGCTGCCAAACAGCTCAGCACCCCACTGCTGCTCCAGGGCCTCTCCACGGAGCCAGGGTCCTAAATACACTCCCTCCAGTAGAGGGACAGGGGAGGGGCAGCATCCACAATACACACACCCACACATATACACATACACACATGGGTCCCAGGCTGGCAGCCCGAGCCTCAGCGTCTAGCCTCAGCTCCGCCCGGAGCCCAGGAAAGCCTTGTCCTTTCTCTGGGCCCCAGTTTCTCCATCTCTAACATGGCCCCCAAGCTCCTCCTAAGGGACACCATGGTCCATCTGCTTCCCTCTCTCACCATAGCCCATGAGGAAGGACACTACCTTCTTATTGCCTGGAGTCCTGGCAGCTCCTCGAATTCAGAACTTTGCACCTGCTGTTTCCTCTCCATGGATCACTCTTCCCTATCTCTTCACCTAGTTAACCCCACGCTTCCCACTTCCCATGCATCTCAGCTAACACACTACATCCTCCAGGAAGCCCTCCTAGATACATTATCCCTCAGGCTTTCCTATGTCCCTGTGGTGGCTCCATGACAGCCCTTTTCTTTCTCTGCTATCACTGTTGGGTTTTGTACCTGCTTCCCCCTGTACTATGAGATCTGGGAGAGGCTGTGTCTTCTCCCGCCTTCCCACTGCTCACTGCAGGGCCTGGCAGGGAGGAGTGCATGAAAAAGTTGGTTGAATGAATGAACAAATCAATGACCAGGGAATGATGTCTGTGTGAACCTCCCTCTGGGCCCTTTAGGAGAGGCTGGGAGTCACTCCAGATCCCCACCCAGGAACCAGAGCCCAGTACCCTGTAGTCCTGGGTCATTTACACCAAGGGCCTGACCCAGAGAGAGCCCAGTTAATGAAGCCTTTCTCCAGGCAGCCATTAAATCACTGACGCGCTCATTTTACAGCAAATCTTCCTTGCCCCCTGGGCCCAACAGAGGGCTGGGGTGGGAGGGAGTTCAGAGTTCAGGGGATGTGGTCGGGTAGGGCTGGAAAGCTGGGCATCTGCGTTTCCCAGGAGCTCCAGCCTTGAGAGCCCCAAAAGGAAATGGGGGAGTTGGAGAGACTGCCCCCAGGCAGAGGTCACCAAGCCGGTGTCCGGCCCAAGCTCAGAAGTGACTGTCACCCCATCCTCTTCATCCCTGCCACGTATTAATGCTAAGCAGCATATGCCTGTCATACATGGTCCCCACAATTGCCCCATAAAAACAGGTCCTGTGATGGTCCCCATTTTACAGAGAAGGAAACTGAAGCTCAAACAGGTGAACTAACTTACCCTAGAGCAACAGTCAGAAAGTAGGAGGCCTGAATTTTACTCTGCCTCGAAGGCCCCCGTGATGGGCAGTGCAGCTGAGCAACTGAAACGGCAGAAGCTCTGGAAGGAGGCACCCCAGGGCAGGGGGCACAGCTCTGCCACTCCCCAGCCGTGTGACCTTGGAGAAGGTGCTTCACCTCTCTGGCTTTCAATTTTCTTTTTCTCTTTTTTGAGACAGAGTCTCGCTTTGTTGTCCAGGCTAGAGTGAGTGCCGTGGCGTCAGCCTAGCTCACAGCAACCTCAAACTCCTGGGCTCAAGTGATCCTCCTGCCTCAGCCTCCCAAGTAGCTGGGACTACAGGCGTGGGCCACCATGCCCGGCTAATTTTTTCTATATATATTAGTTGGCCAATTAATTTTTCTATTTATAGTAGAGACGGGGGGGGGGGGGGCTCACTCTTGCTCAGGCTGGTTTCGAACTCCTGACCTCGAGCAATCCGCCCGCCTCGGCCTCCCAGAGTGCTAGGATTACAGGCGTGAGCCACCGCGCCCAGCCTCAATTTTCTTAATTTCCTCACCTGAAGCCTTTACCCCAAGGTCATTGTAGATTGTAAAGAAGACCACACGTGTGAACAGAGTCCCTGGCTTACAGCAGGTGCTCAATAAAGAGCAGCTACTTCTCTCCAGTCTCACACCCTCGTTTCACAAATGAGGAAACCCAGGCTCTGGGAGAGAGTGTGACTCGCTTAAGGTCACACAAATAGGTGGCAGAGCTGAGACCCAACTCTTGACTTTGGGGACCATTGCCTTGAACACCCTGAGGCCCTGGGCAGAGGTGGCCAGGCGGGCTGGCCAGCAGGGCCCTCACCCAGGCAGAGTTGGACTGGTTCAGCTGGTTGAGCATGACGATGGAGGTGCACCCGTAGTCGTAGACCAGCCGCCAGAAGTCAGGCGTGGTGCTCTGCAGCGGGTGCAGGGTCACGATGAAGGCCGCACTCCGAGTGTAGCTCTGTGGGGAGACAGGATTCAGCAGGGCCCGCTCCCAGCCCCTGACACAGGCCAAGCCCCCACCACAGGCTGTCTTCCTGCTCTGCCACCCTGGGCTGGACAGTTGTGTCCCACAGGACCAGGCTGCCCCCAGTGGCCCATTTCAGAGGTGGCTCACTGAGGACTGAGTAGACAGGGTGAGTCCCAGTCCTCTCACGCCCAAACCCATGGCCCCTGGGAACTACATACCAAAAAGTTCCCAGATGGGGAGCCTGGGCGTAGTAGGCAGAAGCTGGCCAATCCTGCCACCTGCCTCAGGGCCTTTGCATCTGCTCCTCTGCTGCCCAGACCAAACTTCCCGAACATTTGCATGGCTCCCTCCTTTACTTCTTTCTGGTCTTGACTTAATTGTCACCTCCTCAAAGAAGCCCTCCCTCCTCCCTTACCACCTCAGCAAAGACAGCCACACATACCCGCAATCCACATTAAACAGTAATGCCTGGTTGCTTTTTGTAGAAATTTCCAGAGTATGACATTACATTGTGTATTTATTTACTGACTGTTCCACTCCATCTCCCAAATTTGAGGTTCAGGAAAGCAAAGATTTGGGGGTATGTGCCTAGCACATTGTAGGGGTTCAATAAATATTATGAATAAATAAATCTATAGGTCCCTTCCAACTCCATGGATGAAGGGTCTGGGGCCACAACCCAGGCTCCCCGGGCAGTGACAGGCACCGACTCTGTTCTCTGCTCCCAACCTCATCCTCCTGGCTGAGGGGACACCTGGCCTTCTCCCGACCACAGCTCCACCCCAGGCTCCCATGGTGCCCTGCCTCACCCCACCCTGTGCCATGTCCCCCTCCCTCTCCTGAGCTCTTCTCCTCCAACCCCTTCCCTGACCCCTGGCCTCCTCCTGACCTGGGGGCTAGCACGGGCTCTTGGGATCTGGCCCTTATCTTGCTTCTTCTTGGCCTTGACCCTGACTAAACCTTGACCTGACCTTTGTAATCTTGCAAGGGGCAGAGAAACAAGTGGCCCTCCCCAATCCCCCTCCCCCCTCCCCAGGACTCTGAAGGCTCAGAGACTGGCTGCTCCTCAGGGCCAGGCCCAGCCAGACTTCCAAACTCAGCCCTGGGCACACGACGGGGCTCCCTGCAGACTTGGCCACCCCACACAGACCAGCTGGCCCCTCACTGGCACGTTCAGGGCCATCTGAGAATCGGGGCTTCCTGGCTCCTAAACCACTAGGACCCCTGTGGCTGGGGTCAGGCGTCAGAGACATCAGGGGCCCCGGGAGGGGCAGGGCTGTCCCTGAGCTTCTCTACCTGACAGGCTCCTTCCCGCCAGGGCCAGGGAGCCCCAGCGCAGAGGCTCAGGACCCTGAGAGAGTCTCCAGCCCCCGTGTGCAGATGGGCACAGTGAGGCCAAGGAGGGGGCGGGCAGGGAGGTCACAGGTTCCTAAGTTTAGTTCGACAGTCTTCCTAGTACCCCAAGCCACCTCTCCAGGACCCCGACCCCCCAGCAGGCCAGACACCCCAGGTGAGTATACAGGCACAAGCACACACACTCGTGCACACACACACTGTCACGGACTCCACCAGACTGAGTGACGTGACTGACGGGCCCCTCTCCTCTCTCCCTTCAGTGGCTGGGCTGCTCCTCCCCCTCAGCTCAGTGCCCACCAGGAAGCCCCCTGGGAAGCAGGGTGGGAGCTGCCCTCATTTAGAGAAACCCCACTGTCCCCTGCCTGGCCAAAGGGCTCTTGGCCAGGAGCCAGCCACAAAAAGCCCATCTCCCTCTTACCCGCTGTGAGAGAACCTCCCTTCGCATCTCTCGTTTCTGCACAGAGGGACGTCAGACGGGGACACACTCAGCCTCGGCCCACCCTTCACCCACTCCTCCCGTGGCCGAGGGTGCTCAGCTCTGCTCCTTCCTCGCTCTTCCCGGCCAGCCTGCCCTCAGAGGGCGTGCTCTGCCTGCTGCTCCATGCCCCATGGGAAGGCCTGTCCCTGACGGGGAGGTGCAGCCCATGGCTGCACAGCTGCACCCAGGGGGGAGTCGGCCCGACGGGCTGAGGGAGCAGCAGCCTACGTGGCCATGTACCTAAAGCCCCATTCTCCAGTCTTATCTGCAACAGTCCGGTCTCCACCTGCCTATCTCCCACGTCTACCTCTCAGCCGGTTCCCATGTGGAAGAGGAATGGGGTAACACTCAGACTCTTCCCACCTCGGAGGGCTGCTCCTTGGAGTTATTCATCGGCCCCTAAAGCCCCGGCACCCACCTCCTACTCTGCTCCCAACACCCAGCAAAGGGGACAGAGCCCCCTGAGCAGGAGCAGGGGGAGAGACTCTAAATGGCTCCTGAGCTCTCAGACTACAGCCAGGCTGGGGCCAGGAGGCAGGTCACCTCCCAGGCCGGGTCCTGGAGCAGACTCCAGCCAGTCTCCTCAGGACAAGCCCCCCTGGCTCCAGGCATCAGGTCCTAAGTCCCAACCCAAATGCTCGAGGCCTCCCCAGTCAAAGCCTCCTGAATCACTCATCCCAGGCTCTGCTGGGCCTGACCCTGGAGACAGCCCTGCCTGAACTCCACAGCCCAGACCCACAACTCAGGCCAAGAATACCTGACAGGGAGGCATTGGCTTGAATGCCCTGATTGGAAGATCACTGGGGTAGGAGGGTCACCCCATGGAACTGTTCCCCAGCATGGGCAGAGGGTCCCCCCACCAGAGTCCTCTGCTCTGCTCCTTTGGCCCCTGGACCTTCCCAGATGCTGTCGGGAGGGAGAGTCCCACAGCCACCCCACCCCCAAGCTCTCACGTCCGTCAGAGCGGCGTTGATGTAGTTGTTGGGGTCCCCGTCGGTGGAGACAAGGAATGGCAGGCAGCGGTCGGGAGGCAGGACGTCCATGCTGCGGTTCTTGTCGCGGTTCCGGGGCAGCAGGGCAATGCTGCACTCCTCCACATCCAGCGGTGGGGTGACCGAGTTGAGCGTCTGCAAGGGGGTTGGGGAGAGTCAGAGTCAAGCCCTGTGCCTGCTGGGCTCCCACACACCCAGGAAGGAGGAAGTGCTGGGTTATGAGCCCCATTTCATGGATGGAGAAACTGAGGTACAGAGACAAAGGTGAGTGGGCAGGGCCCCCGGCTCCCTGTCGCTAGGCCACACAGGGCCTGGACAGAACTCTGGGGAGTACAGTCTGCCTTCTTACCACCTGTGTAAACTCAGGCAAGCTACTGTATCTCTTAGCCTCAGTTTCCTCAACTGTAAAAATAGGAAAGTAATACGCCTACTCCACAGGGCTACTGGGAGGATAAAGTGAGATAACGAGAAGCCCCGAGCTGAGCCTGGCACGCACTGGGCACAGCGAGCATCATTACTAGCTTAGCAATGCCTTCACTGAGACAAGCCCTGCAACCCCATGCCCTCCACAAAGCGGACTCCCGGGCCCTGGCAGAGGTGGTCACCTTCCTTGGTCACAGCCTTGTCTGAGCAGAATGCAAGTCCGAGCACCTGGCACTAATCAAGCCAGGGCCTCTGGGGCAGCTCCTCCACCCCATGCCTGCAGGCCTCAGGCCTCTACATTCCCGGGGTCTCAGTGCATCTTGTTCTTGGGGATCCCCAACAGGGAACCCAAGTCTGCCATGATCCCCCAAGCCCGACACCCTGCCCCAGGAATCACAGGCAGCATCTACTGTGAGATCACCCTGTGCCGGCCCTGGAGCACCAGGCACCCAGCGAGTGCCGTCCACTAAGCCCTCACAGGAACCCAGAGTGGAGAGGACATCTCGGGTCTCTGCCTGCCTGGTGACAGAGCCAGGCCCCGAGGGCGTGCGGCCAAAGCCAGGGCCAATCGGCGAGCTCCCTCTCTCCAGCCCCAGGGACTGGCTCAGGATGGGCAAGTGAGAGTCTCGTCTAGGACTTGGGGCTGCTGGGAGCAGCACGTGTCTTCCTCCAGAGTCTCCCAACAGCAGAGCTCAGGTGAGCCTGGCACTGCTAGGGCCGGGTCTAAGTCTAAGGATGAAGCCAGATCAGCAGCGGAGACAGACCACGTGCTGGCATCATCGCTGGAGCCCCTGGACCTGCCACAACCGAAGCTGCACCTGCCACAGACTCTTCAGTTACAAGAGCTGGACTTGTACTCACTCAGACCAAAAGAACTCTGATGAATACAATACTGCAAAGGAGACAGTGGCTACTTCCCTTCTGTGGGTAACAAAACTGAGGCTTAGCAAGGTAAAGTGACGTGTGCAAACATGTTCGCAGCTCTCAACCAGGTAAGCCAGGATTTGAACCCGGGTTTATCTGACTTCAAAGCCTGGGCCCTTAACCACTTGGATGCACCATCTCCTCCACTGTCTCATCCTTTCTAGTCCCCAGCTCTGTCCCTCCTGCTGTGGTCTCAGTCTGGTCCCTCCTGCTTGGCTCTCAACGACTCTCGCAGTGCTGAGGACGTCCCAAAACACACACACACACATACACACACACACACACATACACACACATACACACACACACCCCCCACACACACCTATACACACACTCATCCCCCACCTGGAACTCTTCCCGCAGCTGGGAGGAATTGCTCTGAGGATCGATGCGGATCATCTCCTTGTAGGTGGCCTTGAACTCACTCACAGGGATGGTGGTCTCCCCACACAGGCAGGCCTCCAGAATTGCATCATGAATGAAGATGTACTGCTCCTGAACAGGAGACGAGAGCACGAGCTGAGGAAGGACTAGAAGCTGGAGATCCGTGGGGGAGAGAGGGAGGAAGCAAGCTGGAGGCTGAGGCGGGTGCTGTGGGGTGGAGTCCAACCACGTGCCACCACGGACACGCACACGTGTCTCCTATCTCACCCCTGTAACAGCCCTGTGAGATGCTCTGAGAGGTGAGGGGACAGTCCAAGGTCACGTGTCCAGGAAGATGCAAACCCAGGGATGTCTGGACTACAGAACCCGTTGTTGTTGGCCACCCCCCAGCAGAACACAGCGGAGCTGAGCTGGGAAGCCCCTCGGAGGTTGGGAGCCAAGTTCAGGAATGACCCTAGGGAAGGGAAGAGCCTCTGGACACGCTCCACCAGCACTGAGCTCCTTCACGAGAGACCCCTGTCCTAGAGGGACTGGTGGGGACAGGGCCAGGTCTCTGCACCTCAGTCTGGATCATGTTGACGCGCCGGGAGCAGAGGGTCTTCACGCAGTTGTAAATGTCCACGACGCCCTCACACTCGGCCATGTCCAGCATCACGTCCAGGACAATGTAGCAACCTGTGCGGCCAGTGCCCGCGCTGGGGAGAAAGCGGCCCCAGGCCACGTCAGACCCTTGGCAGGGGAGGTCAGGACTAGGGAGAACAACAGAGGAGGGACTGGCCATATCTGCACCACACAGGGGACAGGGACACAGAGATGACCTCCCCTCCCCCAGCAAGTAGAAGCCGGGGAGCAGGTTGCTGGGTGGAAGAGTCCTGGTGAAATATGACAAGGACAGAGCTGGGCTTGGGCCCCAGGGAAGAAGAGCAGGGGTGAGGGCAGGGAAAACGCAGAGGTAAAGCCAGCCCAACTTAGCCACTTAGAATGGGGGAGAGGGACAATAGTGACACTCAGAGCTTATCCAAAAATATTCCTTCCTCTTGGATATCACCAGATCTCAGGCACACCCTTCAAAACCCCACACACTCATACCCATTCACATTCCCAATGGAGCATCTCTAACCCTTCCAGGCAGATGTCATTGTTTTGAGCTCCCAGAGCAATCTGGGCAGGCTTTTATTAAAACACTCTTCCTGCCACACAGTCACTGTTGATGTGGCTGTCTCCCTAACCCGACTGGGAGCTCAAGAGCTGGGCTGTCTTGGGTTCACCTCCATCATCCTTGTGCTCACACTGGGCTGCACTGAGTTGAGGGGGAATGGACAAAGATGACACCAAGATTTCAGGTTTAAAAATGGTGGTATCCACGTGTTGGCAAAGACATACAGCAACTGGACATCCCATGCGCCGCTGGTGGGGGCTTAAATTCGCACAACCACCTTGGAAAACTGTCTGGCAACATTTCCGAAAGCTGAATGTTCACGTGGGTAGCAGTACTACTCCTACATACACACCCCACAGAAATGAATGCATCTCTTGGCCTAAAGCTATGCAATCGAATGTCCTCAGCGGCACTATTCATAATAGCTCAAGACTGGAAATAACCCAAATGCCCGTCAACAGCAGAAAGGACAAACACATTGTCATTTATTCACCCAGTAGAATATAACCCAAAATGGATGGACCTCACAAATGTAAAGTGGAAGGAAAGAAGCTGACAGCAAAGAGCACATGTTGTGTGATCTATTCTTACAAAATCCAAAAGCATGCAAACTATCTATGGTTTAGAAGTCAAGACAGTAATTGTTCAGGGAAGAGTGGGAGGGGACAGACCAGAATCGGGCTCAAAGGGCCTCTGGGTGCTAATGCTCTGTTTCTCAATCTAAATAGAGCTTTGTTATTTCACAGGTGTGCTTTGTTTGTGAAAATTCATAGCAATTATTTGTGTACTTTGCTTTTAAGTGTATTATATATCAAAAAAGTTCTATTTTAATAAGATGGTATCTCACAGAGGCCTAAAGAATCAAAGAGAACTGGTATGGGCAGCAGGGAAAAGAATGAGTCTGCCACATAGCATTTGGGGAGCTGGTAAGAATCCAATAGAGGAGCCAGGACAAGACATCGAGGCCAAGGACTTGTGGGCACATGGAACTTGCCAAAGCAACAGCGTTGAAGGTTAGGTTCTCTGGGAAGGTGGGGGAGGACAGGGTTCTGGGCCCCCATTTAAGAGGCAAGAGGAAGATACAGAGCCAGCGAGGAAGTAGGGCAGAGAGAGAAGGGCAGTTGGGGTCACAGGAGGCACTCAGGGTCTACAGAGGGTGTGAAGGCCAAGGGTGAGCGGGGCCCAGTGGGTTTGACAAAGAGAAGGTAAAGTCCTTCTCAGCCCTGGGCCAGACCTAGCAGGCAGCAGGTGTGCAGCAAACACCTGCTGAACGGAAGCAGCTGAACTTGACCGTGCCTGGTGCCTCGCCATCCCCTAAGCCGGCCCCCTCCCTGCCTCCAGCACCTCCCTAGCACCTGGGCCAAGGCGCCACAAAGATCTTAGAGGGCACATGAGGGTGCCAAACTCACAGCCAAAGCTCAAAGAGTAAAGGGCTTTTCTGGGGTCAGTCCCTCCAGTCCTCCATCTCCAAGCAGGACGAGCCCAGGCCTGGTCCCCCTTACGGACCCTGAACCAACCCCACTGGGGCCCAACTCCCCGCTGGCCCTCTTCTCCTTGGGACTCCCGGGAACCCACCTGCAGTGGATGACAATGGGCCCAGCGTCAGGTGGGGTGGAGGCCTTCACGCGCCGGATAAAGGCCAGCAGCCCCGTGGCATGGTAGGGGACGCCGTGCTCTGGCCACGCCGTGAAGTGAAACTGGCGGACCTCATGCCGGGCAGAGTAGCCTCTCTGGGGAGATGACAGTAGTAACAGTAAGAGTCACCAGCAGCATCTATTAGACACTTGCTGTGCACCAGGCACTGTGATTAGCATCTCACTGCATGATCTCAATTAATCCCAATCACAAATTTATTGATGAGGCCAGTATTAATGGCCATTGTACAAGTGGGAAAACTAAGGCCCAAAGAGGAAAAGCCACTTTCCCGAGGTTAGATAGACAGTGACATGGCCTGTTATGCATGATGTGACCACCCTCAGCCTCACTTTCTTTATCTGTAAAACGGGCTAACAGTAAACACCTAATTCCACAGAGCTTCCCCGCACTGAAACAACATGTGAAACAGGCTCAGCACAGAGGAGGAGCTGGCACCTGGCAGTTATTGTCACCATCTCCACTGTCTCAGCTGCCTCCTGGAGTCAAGAGCAGAGACAGTCACCTTCCTGTCCCTCCACGGTGCTCCCAGCACAGGGATCAGGTAGCTTCTTTGCTGGGGCTGGCAGCAGTACCCTCCCCGCCCTCCCACTCCTGCCCCACCCCTCAGGCACCCTCTGCAGGGAACCGTGACCGGGACACTCACCCGCTCCAGGGCAAAGGTGCGCACGACATACTCGGCTAGAGTCTCCGTCTTCACCAGCGTGATCTTGATGTCCCCATACATGTCTGAGTCCTCTGGCCAGTACCGTGAGCATTTCACCTGGAGTCCCCATGGGACAGGACTCAGTGGGCCCTTCGCTGCCCCCTTGGCCCCCCATGCCCCCTGGCCCACCCCACAGCCCCGCTTACCCTGCCCACCTCGACCAGCTTGGTGATCATGACGATGCTGGAGCAGTGCTCCTGCCACACCATGCGCCAGAAGTCATAGACCATCTCCGGCTTCGGCCCTGGGGGCGCAGAGTGTGCCTGCCCCTGAGACGAGGTTTCCGCCCTGGGCCGGCAACCCCACTGTCCACACCACCACCCCAAGCCAGGAGGCTCCCTGCACCCTGATGGGGGCTTCGTGCTCGCCCCACACATACCCCACCAATAGCCCACCCAGGCCCACAGAACCCTGGGCGGGTGCTATCAGGAGAGGGCCTGGCTGCAGAGCCCAGTCACCCCAGGTGGGACCCAGGAGGCAGAGCTGGAGGGCCAGACCCTCAGTCCACAGCCCAAGTCTCCAGGAGGATGGACAGATGGACAGTGGGGGAAAGAGACACACAGTCAGCCAAACCCAGGCAGCCACTAGACCGAGAGACACAATCCACACCCACGAGGACCGAGCCAGACTAGCCCTGTGCACACACCACCTTGGAGACAGGCAGACAGACCAGGGAGCTATCGATGGATTGATCACTAACACAAACAAGGGACCAAGGCGGATGACCAGACGCCAACAGACTCAGGCAGAGAGCAGGGAGCAGACAAGCAAACAGGGACACTGAGGCAGATGGCAGGCAGACAGGAGCCCAGCAGAGCAGCGGGGGAGGCAGAAAGGCAGGCAGAGGCATGCTAGCACATCACTGGGCACACACGGGCAGACATGCCGGGTACCTTGAGTGGCTATGAAGTGGTTTGACCTGTGGTAGCCCTGGAACAGGAGAAGAGGGCGTGGTTAGACCCCAGGGAGCAGCCCCTCACTCCTAGACCTCCTGTGCTCTCCTCCCCAAGAAGCGGCACCCCTGCCCCTCCACAGACCCACCCCGCTCTCATCCCCATGGCCTCCCAACCAGGGTGACCTCGTCCTCCCAGTCCCCAAGGAAGGGAGAATGCAACCGGGACGAGTGTCTTGGGTTTAATCCCACCTTTGCTGTGTGACCCTGGGGAGGACATGGCTCCTTCGCAGGCCTAGCAGGTCTCCCCATCCATAAGGTGGGGCTAGTTATCTGCTTGCAACCAGGCTGCTACTGGGAGACAGGGTCCAGGGTGACCCTGCCGTTCCCAGAGTCCCAGAAGCTCTAATCACGCCAGACTCTAACACAGAGTCACGCTCGGGCAACCAGAATGGACAGCACCCCTCCCCACTACCTCAGTCACTCAGGGCTCGGGAGGCCCAGATGAAGGCTTCAGGTTGGAAGCATATGAGCACAGGGGTTACTCATGGTCCTTAGATAAATATTTTTAAATTCAATAATAATAGTGAGGATGAACTTTTGGGGGACCCTGTTAGGGTCACATACTGTGTTAAGCACTTTACCTGCACCATCTCCCACAAAGCAGGCCAAGAGCTACTTCATCCCCCATCCCCCGAGCCCCCCAGCTGAGGAGAGGATCTAGCCCCCCACACCCCGCCCCAGGGCCACAGCCACCCTTGAGGTCCTGCCATAGGCCTCATCTTTCTGGGGCACAAGAGCCCAGCAGAAACCCGGGACATCAATGCGGGCAACACAGGAGGGGGAATAAGTACTGCAGGAAACCATCACGCTCCATCCTTGCCTCGAGTTCACACCGCAACACAGCTCCCCGGCCACTGCCAGGTTCAACTCCAGCTCTGCCTCTTGCTAGCTGTGTGCATGGAGGCAAAAACCCCTTCACTTCTTTACGCCTCCATTCTCACATCTATAAAATGGAATAATCACAGTACTGACCTCCTGGGGCTGTTGTGAGGAGTAACGTATGGTATATGCTTGGCACTGTTTCAGGCACGAGATCAGAACTTAATCAATAGTAGCCATTATTAGTATCATTATTATTACTACTACTACTACTACTATTTGAAAGCTTAAACAGTATCCCTGAAGATACAAATGGATCAAGTGGATACAAGTGGATGTCCAGAACTGCTGGGGCGGAAGGTGATTCACTACTGGGGTTAGGAAACAGTCTTGGAGTCAAATGGTCCCGGGTCCCTGTCGCAGGCCTGCCAAGGAGTAGCTGTGTGACTGAGCGCTAAGAGCATGCCTCTCAGCCTCTGCTGTGCACGGGAATCCGCTGGGGATCCCGTTCAAAGGCAGGGTCAGAGTCAGCAGCTCTGGGGTGGGGCCCAGCCGTGCCTGTCCAGCCAGCTCCCAAGTGGTGCCACAGTGCTGGGCCTCAGAACGCACCCTGAGAAGTCAGGGAGGCACTCCGCCTCCATAAGTAAGCCTCTGTTCTCCTCAGCAACAAGAGGATAATAGCAAGAGACACACACTCAGAGATTCTGTCATGAATCTACTTGCTGTTCCCACGAAAATGACCAAAACACAGTCAAAGTAACTGATAATAATGAAGAGCCTGCCAGAGACTCTCAGCCCTCCCCACGGGGAACCTCTCCAGGTCTACTCTTTGGGTCTAGCCTAATTCCCTCCTGCTGTCGCTCCAAGCCACTGTCTCTGCTTCAAGTCCTTGGCAGAGCCGCTTGGCAACTGGGATCAGAGGGGGAGGTGCAGGTGGAGAACCAGGGGGGCATCAAAGGTGCAGCCAGGGGCTCCCCTCCCACCCCCAGCACTAGTCAAGATGGGAACAGGCTGCCCCACCTAAAACCAGCCTCAGAATCCCACATGACAGCAGGGGCCTCACCTGTTCCATCCAGCTCTGCCCTCAGTGCCCCGCAGGGCGCCAGCACGCGCGCGCGCGCACACACACACACACACATACACACACGCTGGTTTGTAAATAACAGAGGAATGGAACTCTATTAAAACAGATCAATTTGCCCAAGGACCAGCTGGTTTAAAATTCAACTCTATTACAAATGTTTCTGCTTCATTCCAGTGTCCTATTCTTCTGTTATTTGGAGGTATCTTTTTGGAAAACGTGTGACAAATGGTCATACAACCTTACATGACACAAGTTTTGGGCAGGTAACCCTTAATATCTGCATATTAACTTTTAAAATATATGTGTGTGTGTATTACTGTACAATTATATTACATAAAGGATAAGTCTAAATAAGAGAAGTCTAAAATGACCAGATTTTAAAGGCTGATTTTAAAGGCCTTGCATACACCCACGTTAGAGACCAGCATTACAGAGCCCTGGCCCTCACCCTCCAGGAAGCACGGGCAGGTCCCAGGCTCTTGCTGTGCCCTCGCTGTGACCTGGATTCTGACTGCGCACCTGTACAACTGCAGGCAAGACTCCAGGGCATCCTGATGTCCCCCACCGGGTGAGAACCACGGTCCAGTGTAAGGGTTGAGGGCTAAGGCTGGGACTGTGGCCCAGTTCTGCCAACTGAAAGCCACGTGGCCCTGAGCAAGTCACTTAACTTTTCCAGGCCTCAATTTTCTCACCTGTCAAATGTGGGTCAATAGGGTCCCTAACAGGCAGAGTGTGGCAAAGATGAAACGATGTGTCCCAGGTGCCTGGCACACAGCAGGTGCCCTGTCAATGGCACTATTGTTAACTGGCATTTGACCAAGTACTAAGCCAAGGCTTCCAAGGGTATCTCTTAAGAATCTGACAATGGTGAACCAAATGGGTTGGATTTAAGAGCAAGGTGGATGTTGTGAAAATTGAGATATAAAGAAGTATAACAACCTGTAACCATCACCTCCGAATGGGGACACTAGGGCTGAGCACATGTGCTATATCTGGGGAGCCTAATATTCCCTTTAATTGTGAGAACTTTACAGACCAACTGCTCAGGCACACTCGAAATAAGGGCACATCTGGGCTAACCAGTCATCTCCAGATGTGACTGTGGGGACCTTTCACTTTATATGTTAGGCATCTCCACGTTGTCTGAAAGTCTGAAAATGAACAGTCTGGGGAATCATAAAAAACCATGAAATACGTTTTTTAAAGGAAAGAGGAGATAAAACAAGAAAAGGCATCTATATAATAGCAAACAATCTCATCAGTCATCAAATACTATGAAAATAATATATATGTATTAAAAATTAAATCAGAGGATCGCTAGATGAATTAGGGTGGTTTTTTAATTCTTAAAAAGCCAAAAGATGGCACAATTTTTAAAAACAGAATACCCAAACTGCTCCCCCAAACAACATTCAAATTAGGGCTAAATTGAGGGCAAAGTGGTTGGGGACGAGTTCCAAGCAAACTGATCACAAGGCGATTTGAACACTAGGAAACCTGGTTTCGGGTGGACTGACCCAGGGCTGTTCGAAGAGCTTGACCCCTAAGCAGCAGAGACGGGGCCACCCAGGGCAGCCTCCCCCATCCTAGCCCTGCCAAGGGTCCTGCAGGAGGTGTGGGGTCCTAGTGAGGACTCGTTGGGAAGGGTGGGGCTGGGGGACAAAAATGACAGACAGCAGGGGCTGGTGCAAGCACCCCAACACTGCTGCCTGGTCTGGAGGCAGTGGAGGACAGGAGGGAAGTGCTTACAATAGGGACACTGTCGAATCTTCAGCCCTGGGCGGTCCCTGGCCAGGCTGCTGAAATGGACGGTTGGTGCTGGGCACACAGTAGAGTGGAAGGAGGACAGAGACAGAGAGAGACAGAGAGACAGACAGCCAGAGACTGTGAGAGAGTCTGAGATACAGCCAGTCAGACAGACAGGAGGAGGAGGAAGAGGAGGGGAGAGAGATACTTACTTCACGGTTTATCCGAATCTTAATGATTCCAGTGAGGGAACAGTACAAAGCAAAAGAGACAGATATTAGGCCAGAGGCAGATGGAGGTGGACGGAGCACAGGAGTGGCCAGATGGGCGATGTGAGCTGCAGGCAGAGCAGGGACGGCCGGGCCGGGCGGGCTGGGCTGGGCAAGGGTGAGTGGAGAGTGGCGTGTCCCTGCCAGGGCCCAAGAGAAGCCAACTGGGACTTTAATGAGACAGAGGAGAGGCCCACTGTCTGTGAGCCCAAGTCTGTGCACCCAGGCCCAGCCCTAACCCCAGCCAAGGGACAGGATGGGTGGGGGAGAAGGGAAGGGATTCTGGGGACCACGGGGCAATACATCCGGCCCCAGGAGGAAGATAAGAAGAGGTAGAGGAGAGACCACCTCCGGAGTCCTGACTACCTCTGCCCCCAGACCTGTACCTGGTCCTCCCACACCTCAGGCCTTTGTTTCTCCGTCTCCCTTCCCGGGCCGCCCCTCCCCCTCCTCGCCACGAAGGCTGCTGTGCCAGCCCTGGCTCTGCCACTGACTTGCTGTGTGACACTGGGAAAGTCATTCCTGTTTTCTGGCCTGTGCCTCCCCACCATCTGAAATTATTTATTTATGTCCATGTTTACCTGTCTCCCCGACTAAAATATCGTGCAAGGAAATCAGGGGCCTGCCTGTCTTTTTCACATCTGTATCCTGGTGCCTGGCACACAGAAAGGGCTTGAAATATATTTCATGAATTATTAAAAGGTGCTCTCCCAAACCTGGTTTGCTGCCCTGTCCCGTCTCACCCCCCATCTACACCTGGGCAGTAGTCTCACCACCTCTTCTTGACACCCAAGCCTAAGCCCCCTGGCCCCCTGCCCTGGCTCTGGCCGCTCATCCAGTCCACCCAGGTCCAGCTACCGCAGTGGGTGGCAGGATAGCCTCATGGTTAGCAGCAAAGGCTTTGGAAACACAGACAGACTGAGGTTTGAGCTCTTTCTCTACCACTCACTAGCTGTGTGACTGAGGACAAGTAGCTTCACCTCTCTGAGTCCCCATTTCCTCACCTGTAAAATGAGGTCACGATGCTAACTACCTTGTAGGGTGGTTGTAGGGATTATACGAAATGAGATAATGGGTAGAAAGTGCTTAGCACAGTGCTTGGCACACGGTACATGCTCAATAAAGGTGCGCTATTATTCTTGAAGCACCATCCCGATTACAGCCAAAACACTTTAACAGTTCCCAGTGCCCCTATGAAAAAGCCCCAACTCCTGCGCCTGCCATTCGAGCCTTCACGATCCAGCCCCTGCCTACCTCTCCAGCCTCATGGTGAACTGTGAGAAGCCCACTCTTCAAGCCTCTTGGTCCCTCACAAGAGGGGATCCCTCCTCGGCCCTAGGCCTAGCTGTCTGCCTCTTCCCTCCATCCTGCTTCACAGAAGCCCCCATCTCTCAGGACAACTGCAGCCTGCAGGAAGCCTTCTGAAGGCTGCCACCCACTCTAGCCTCCCCCTCCTCTGAACCTCCTCTGAGCTCCCTGGCACCCAATGCAGGAGGTGGGGGCACTCGGAACTCGGCCATCTGAACCCCCATTTATCCCTGCCAGGTTTCTGCCCTGCCTGGACAGCGAGCCTGGAGCAGGCAGGGCCAGGTCCACAGAAATGACAGGACAAGGCACTCACATCTATGTAGTTGGCGTTAATGTAGTCGGCATTGGGGTCTCCCAGCATCGGGTGCAGTTTCACTCGGTGCCGATCATCTGTAAACACAGCAGGAGGACAGGGGCTGAACTGGGGAGACGAGAGTGGGGGCAGTTGGGGAGGGCTTCCTAGGCCAGGGGTAGGGCACAAGCAGGGCAGCCAGGAAACCTAGAGGCTCAGGACCGACCAGTAGGCTCTGGATGCCACGGGAGGCAGGAGACGCCAGGGGTTAGAGTTTGAAGTCAAGGAGGGCCAAAGCGTATGCTGCTCAGGCAATTTTGTTTTAGGAGATGGGGTCTCACTCTGTCACCCAGGCTGGAGTGCAGTGGCACAATCACAACTCGCTGCAGCCTCAAACCCCTGGCCTCAAGTGATGCTCCTGCCTCAGCCTCCCGAGTAGCTGGGACTACAGGTGCGTGCTACTGCACCCAGCATCAGGCAATGATTAGCTGTGTGACCTTGAGCAGGGGTTTTAACCTCCCAAGCTCAGTTTCCTTATCTATAAAAGGGGGACTATAATAGTGCCCATTTCGCAGAGTAAATGAGAGGAATAAGTGAGATAATGGGCATGACACTTGGCACAGGGCATGGCAATGGTTGGCCTGTGATAAATGGCTGTCAACACTACCACCATCTCTGAGGCTGCCCCACAGCCCATTGTGGCTGCACTCCCCTTTCTGACTCCCTCCCACCCACTGCCCTGGCCCGTGGGCCCTGGAACTCACAGGCAGGCATCGGCTCCTGCCGGCCGCCCTTGAGCTTGTCTTTCTTCTTTGTGGCATCCCAGCCGTCAAAGAAGCTCTGCCAGAAGGGAAAGTGGTGGTCAATGAGGAGGGGAACCCCTACTCATAGGGCTCCTTCCTCAATGGGGGCAGGGCGGAGGTGGGGCCACCATAAGGACCAGGTTCAGGGCTGAACTTGGGGCCTAAGATAAAGTCACTGCGTTTCCCTTTATCAGCAAGAGACCAAGTTCAAAATCAAAGAGTGTGGGGGAAGGGAAATGAGAAAAGAGAGTCAGAGTTCAGAGGCATTTTGGAATAAGGCTCAGGTGTAGAATAGGTCAAATCTAGATCTGAGCTGGGCAGAAGGTAAAGATGTAGGCCGGATTCAGATTAGGATACAGGTGGTGTCAGAGTGCAGATGGGGGCAGGAGGGGATCCCAGTCAGGGTTCAAACAGAGTTTAGGGTGTGAGTCAGGGTCAATGACGGACTAGGGTTTAAGTCAAGGTGAGGGTCAGTGCTGCAGTCAGGCTCAGATTAGGGACAGAATAAGGATCAGGATCGGGATCTTGACTGGGATGAGATTCAAGGGCAGCTTTCAAATCAGGGTTTACATGACAGTGAGAAACCAGATCTGTCTGAAATCAGGATGGGGGTCAGGGTCAAGGTACAGAGGGTTAGGCTGCGGTGGGATCCGTCAGAACAGGGGTCCAACCAGGACTGGGCTGAGGGCTGCCAGGGTCAGTCCACGGCGAGGAGGAGCCAGGCAAGGCCCGCCCAGTCCTGTTGCACCGGGGCCCTGCGTGCACCTCGTACTCCTGCTTGAAGCCGTAGCCCTCGGCCGTCTTCATCTGGTTGATGTGCTGCAGGAGGTCGGCCACACGCACCGCGGGGTGCAGCTGCCCCGTGTGGTACGGGGAGCCCTTCCGGCCACACGGACGCCGTGGAGAGCCCCCCAGGAGGCTGCTGGCCTCAGTGACCCCACTGCTGCGCTGGTCTCCTGCAGTGAGAGAACACAGAGGGGTTCCTGACACACATATGTCCCAGCCTGGGGAGCCCCAGATGGACTCAGGGGCGAGGGGGGCGGGGAGCACAGCCAATAGGGAGGACGCTGGGTTGTTCGCTGGAGCCAAGCAGCCTAGCTGGGCCCACCTGTGTGACCCTGGCCAAGTCCCTGCCCTCCACATCTGGGGTTTCCCATCTGTAGACTGGGCAGTCAGGTCAAGTGACCCAAGGGCCCCCTGGCCCTGCCACACTGTGATGCTGTGACACCCTCACTCCACCCCATGGTGAGGCTTCACCTGCTGCCTGCAGGGGGCAGCATTCAGCAGAGCCACGACAACCCCCCTCCCACTCCCCCCTCTTCCAGGGAACAATCTGGAACATTGGCAACCCCCAGCAATCACCCTCATTCAAAGACAAGCAAATCCGGACATGAGCAGCTGCTGCCGCCCCGCTGCAGATTAACTCGGGAGGCACCTGAATGGGAGCCTTTCTCCTGCGCAAGCATTTCCACTGTCGCCGTGCAGGGGCCTGGCCAAGGGGGCAGGATGCGGATAGGTCCAGAGATTCCAGAGATTCAGAGCCCTGCGAACCCTCGAAACCATCCCCTCCCTGGAACCCACCCACTTCCCGGCTGTTCCGGTAGCATTCCCAAGGCCGTGCCACTCCTGTCCCGGAGATCAGGTCCTGGGACTGAGAACAGCCACACCCACCTTGGGACACTCACTCACACTCACTAAATAGGCATGCGTGGCTTAACGATGGGGACGGAGGCATTCTGGGAAATGCGTTGTGAGGCAATCCCGTAGTTGTGGGAACATCACAGAGTGCACGCGCACAAACCTAGATGGCATAGCCGCCTACACACTTGGGCTGTGTGGTCTAGCCTATTGCTCCTGGCAGCAAACCTGTGCAGCATGTTGCTGTACTGAATACTGCAGGCAACTGTAACACAATTCATATTTGTGTATCTAAACAAAGCTAAACATAGAAAAGGCACAGTGAAAATACAGTATAAAAGATAAAAAACAGTACACCTATTTAGGGCACTTCCCAAGAATAGAGCTCACAGGACTGGAAGTTGCTCTGGTGAGAGAGTGAGTGAGTGGTGAGTGAACGTGAATGTTCTAGGATGTCATGGTACCCTTCTGCAGACTTTAATAACACTGTGCACTTAGGCTATACTGAATCTATTAAGAAATTTATGTTTCTTCCTTCGATAATAAGTTAAACTTAGCTTACTATAACTAATTTACTTTATAAACTTTTCAATTTTTTTAACTTTTTGACTCTTGTCATAACACTTAGCTTAAAACACACACATTGTACAGCTGTACAAAAATATTTTCTTTCTTTATATTCTTATTCTATATGCTTTTTTCTATTTTTAATTTTTTAATTTTTTTTTACTCTTTAAACTTTTGTATTAAACACTAAGACACAAACACACACTTTAGCCTGAGGACTACACAGGGTCAAAATCATCAATATCACTGTCTTCCACCCCATATCTTGTCCCACTAGAAGGTATTCAGGGGCAATAACATGTAGTGCCTTCTTCTGCAATACCTCCTGAAGGAGCTGCCTGAGGGTGTTTTACAGTTAACTTGGTTTTTTGTAAGTAGTTGTATACTCTAAAATAATGATAAAAAGTATAGTGTAGGAAATATACAAACTGGTAACAGTAATTATCAAGTATTATGTATTATACCATACATAATTGTACATGCTAGACTTTCATATGACAACAAGCCCAGTAGTTATGTTTACACTGCATCACCACAAACATGTGAGTAAAGCCTTGCGCTACACCATTGTGACAACAATGACACCACTAAGCAATAGGAATTTTTCAGCTCCCTTATAATTTTATGGGTACCACCATCATATACACAGTCCACGGCTGAACAAAAGGTTGTCACATGGTGCATGACTGTACTCAGTTCCCTCCTCTTGTCCTGGAGAGGCTGCAGGGGCTATTCAAGCCCAGCCCTCCGCATTTTTCACAGCCCTTCTCTGCCCAGATCTGAGCTAGCAGGGACTGGTGGGGGGGTCTCAGTGGGGCCCAGATGCCTGACCCCTCCCTTCTCTGTGCCTTGACACACGCTGTTCCCTCTGCCTCAAAAACCCTTCCTGTCCCCTACCCTTTATGCCTGGTGAACTCATACTCATCATTTAGGTCTCAGCCAAAATGACCCTCCTCAGGGAGGCCTTCTGGAATTCCTACTCCATGACTGGCCAGCAGAGTGAACGCAGGCTCCCCAGGACACAACCCATGATGAGCTCAATGTCCCCAAATTCTATTCAAATCAGGGAGACTGCCCCATTCTGCCTGGGTTCCACCTTCCTGTCCCATGGTTTGAAAATGACCTCCAGGTAGAAAGGCAGAGCTCACCTCATTTGCTTCTCTGTTCTCCACAATCACAGTCCTGAGCTGCCTGCAGTTCGAGGTCTGAAAGCAACTGTATCATGTATTTTATACAGATTTCTGGTTGCTTACAGCTGGAGGGCAGGCCAAGTACCAGTTATGCCATCGTGGCCAGATGCCCAAGCCCTTAATCTCACAGATGGGGAAACTGAGGTCCAAAGAGAGGAGACTGGCCTAATGTAATGGTCACCATAGTCTATTCTAAAAAATACTAGGGATACAAGATGATTAAGTGGAATTCCATTAAAAAGAAGAAAAAGAGGATGAGGAGGAATTCTATGTTCTAAAGGAGTCTGTGAAATTTCGGTTTAAACAAAAATAAATAGGTGTCTTCCCTGTAAGATCTCCTGAGGCTTTCAACATGTTCATGTGCGTTTTAATTCTCCATGAGGAGAAATAGCAACATTTAACAGTCATCTTTCACCACGGAGGGCTTTTTTTTGTTTATTTCACGAAACATCCTCAGGGAAACGCAATGTAATGTGGAGACTGAGGGAGGAGCTCTGGAGTCAGGCAGGCCTCAGATCGAATCCCAGCTCTTCTCGAAACCTTGGGGATGTTACTTACTCTCTCCAAACTTCTGTCTTCACATGCCAAATGAAAGTAAAAATTGTTACTATCCAATATGATGATGTAGAATGTAAATATGATACTGTGTATAAAGCACCCAGCCCAGTGCCTGGCACATAGTGAGAACCTACAGGTGGCAGCTGTTGACATTATTAGTCCTTTCCAGGAAAGGGAAGAACACTTGAGTCCCAGAAAGCCAGCGCAACTGGCTGACAAGAGTCTTGGTCCTTTTCTACTGTGTGATCTTGGGTCTAGGACCTAAGGGGCAGCTTGAAAAGACAATTCTAAGGAACATCCACTACAAACACGCAAGACAAGTACAAAGTTTCCCAGAAAGGTTTCTGCAGACTCAGAGAACTCAGAGAGGAGCCCCAGTGTTCTTTGTGGAAACTGGGCCAACAGCTCCACAGAGAGCTGTCAGGGTGGGAAAAGGAGCAATGAGGGTGGTGGGGAATCTAACAGTTCATCTCAGGGATCCTGTAGGGCGGGCAGCCCTGACACCACCCCACAAGTAGGCATGCAAGTAGCTTACAATGGCAGCAAAAAATTTCACCTGGTTGAGATCTTGCTGAGAAGCCAGACTCAATCTGGGCAGCTCACAGCTGAGCCCAAGAACAGTACATGATGCTCCACAAATAAAACCACCAGAAGAGGGCAAGATGACACCCTCCATTTCCTGAGCCCAGAGAAGACAAGGCCCTACTCTCCTTGCCTGTGAATTCCCCTGTGGGATTTGAGTCACATTTCCAACCCACCCGCTGCCTCCAGGGACAAGCTTGTCCACAACCAGCAGCCCCTGAGAGGGAGGGAGAAAGAAGGGTGAGAACCTCCACCCAGGCCTCCTCCTGGGCTCTTCCCAGCTCCATAATGACAGGGGGACACCTGCAAGCAACCACTAGACAGCTGATGTTTCATGGGGAGGGGCGCTGAGGCCCAGAGAAAAGAACACTGGGTTCGGAGTCACAGAAACTTGAATTCAAATTTTGACTCAAGTTCCTTGACCTCTCTGGGTCTCAGTTTCCTTATCTGGAATAAGAATCCTCAGACCTCCCTCGGGGATGGGCACTTTCCCTGATCCCTGCCACCCTCAGATGAAGACAGGCCCCAGTGATACAATTTGCAGCACCCCAAACTTTCCCTTCACTGTTTGCAATTAGCAAATAACTTTCCTAAAGAAACCCAGCCTGTAATAACAGTAATTCCATCTAACATATTGAATGCGCTCATATGCCTGGCATGATTCTTACGTCATTCAATCCCTACAATATCCCTATGACATGGGCACTATTAGTATCCCCCTTGAGCAAATGAGGAAACTGAGGCCCAGAAGGGTTAAGTTACTTGCTCATGAAATGACAGCACTAGGATTCAAACCCAGGCTTGAATCCACCTGACTCTGGGACCCTGTTGTCCACCTTGCTTTTCTCTGCCTCCTCCTCCCTGATAAAGGGGAATTTGTGAAGATGGAAGAACCTGGTTCTTATTTGACAAACCATTTGGCCAGAACCTACCGGCACCCACAGGGGTCAACAGCTCCAGATGGACCCAAGGGTTTTCACAGTCAGGATCTCAGAGCCAACAGGGGCTTGTGCCAACACTTGGGAAAGTCCCAGCTGGCTTCTTCACACCAGCCTGCCGCCATTTACCCAATGCGATAAGTCCCTAATTTAAAATTTGCATATGAAGGATGCATCAAAATGAACATGTCTTTCCATTCTAAACCACAAAAATCTGGCCTCCACTGTTTGGAAAAGAAAAGAAGGAAGTGGAAGCTAGACTAGCAAGTGGAGGGTAGAGAAAGAGCGAGCAGGTACTCAGACTCAGCCCAAGTCTCCTGGACAAACCCCGACCTTTCAGCTGTCACACCACTGCCCATGCCCAGTGGCCCTCTCTCTTCACCATCGGTCAAATCCCACCCATCTCACAAACGGCTGAGCCCCCCGGCCCAAGGCTGTGTCTTCTCAAAACTCTGACAACCCTGATTGTCCCCACCATCCATGTGGCAATGAGCCTGGTCCCCACTTCCCTGGGTCAGTCCTGAAGCCCAACTAGCCAGTGAGTTCCCTGGGAGCAGAGCCCATGTTTCCTGCCTCTATGTCTCAATAGGACTCAGCAGCAAAGGCACTTGCCCACACCACCCTCACCGCCCACTGTCCCCCACCCCCACCCTCCAGAGGACTCAGTCCCATCAGATTGCTCCCCACTTTCCTAACTGCCACGCATCCGCACATGCTGCTCCTCGTCCACACAAGCCCTTCCTTCCCATCTCTGCTGTCCAAATCCTACCCATCCCTCAAGGCCCAGCATGATGCAGCAGAAATAGCAGTTTGCAATGCAGAAAGGCGTGGAGTTAAATCCTGGCTCTGCTACTGTCTGGCTGTTTGACCTGGACAAGTGACTTCCCCTCTCTGAGCCTGTTTCCTCATTTGTAAGATGCAGGGTTGATAACAGCTAACGAGGAGAGTACAATGGTATAAAATGGTGAAATTTCAATGAGGGAGATCACAAAGAGAACATGCTTAATAAGTGCATGTAAATGAATTTGAAAACTTAAATGAACAAATTCCTAGATAGACATAACTTACCAAAAGTGACGTTAAAAAAAATAGAAAGCCTAAAGAGCCATTTACTCCTTTAAATAAGTTGAATTAGAAGTTTAAAATCGTTCTATTAAAAAAATGACAGAAAAAGATTGTTTTACAAGTAAATTCTACCAACCTTTCAAGGAGTAATCTAATCAAATCTTTTGTAATCTTCCATGATAAGGAAAAAAGAGAAGGGACCCCAGTGCATTTTAGAAGATTAATAGGAATCTTGATACCAGAAACTACACAGGGATAGTACAAAATAGAAAAATTACAGGTCAACACCACACAGGAAGACAGTCTTAAAATCCTGAACAATAAGTACACTGAATATAACAATACATACAAAATATAATATATCATGATGAAGATGAATTTATTCCAGGAATTTAAGGGGTAATTTTTACATTAAAAAATCTAAAAATGTCACTCATCCTATTAACAGACAAAAGGAAAAAATATAATCATCACAATAACTGCAGGAAAAAACCCATTTGGTAAGTTTAATGCCCATTTAAAATAGAACCCCTTAGCAAACTATAATAAAAACTAAAGGGAACTTCGTTAACCTGATAAAATATTTCTATCAAAAACCCACAGCAAATTTCATTCTCATGTTTAAATGTTAGAAGCACTTCTTATGAAGTCAGGAAAACAAGACAAGGATTCCTGCTATAGCCACTCTATTTAATAAAGTACTGGTGCTCCCAGCTGGTGCTATGCAGAAAAACATGGGGAAAAAGGATAAGAAATGGAAAAGAAGAAATAACTTTTGGTATTCATAGACCCTTTGACTCTACTCAGAAAATCTGAAAGATTCTATAAAACAAATTAGAATTAAAAAGTTTATCAAGGAATATGACTATAAGATTAATACATATACAAAAAATCAACTACATTTCTCTATAAAGAAACAGAAATGTAATATGTGATAAGTGTACCAATTGTAATAGATGTCAAAAATAAAGGACCTGGGGACATAGCTAACAAAAGATAGACAAGATTTTATGGAGAAAATTACTGAAAGACATTCAAGACCTAAATAAATGGGGTAATACTGTGTGTTTCCCCAAAAATAAGACCTACCCATAAAATAAGCCCTAGCAGGATTTCTAAGCATTTGAGCAATAGAAGCCCTAACCTGAAAATAAGATCTAGTGATGGGCATGATTACACAGCGTATCTGCACAACCCATGCATTTTGTCAAAGAAGACAAGCAGCCCTTCTCATCGGCCCCATCGTGATAGCTACTATCCCAGAGGTGACCGGAAAGGTGGGGGCAGCCCCACCAACAAGGTGGGCT
Organism: Mirza zaza; assembly: GCA_008750895.1. Lineage (NCBI taxonomy): Eukaryota > Metazoa > Chordata > Mammalia > Primates > Cheirogaleidae > Mirza > Mirza zaza. Next base: position 834 of record VSMD01025316.1, on the reverse strand, counting down.
CCCCCTGTCAGGTCCCGGCCATCCTGTGCGTGCTGCAAGCTGAGGCTTTGAGGGTAAAATAACACATCCCCTGAAAATAAGCCCTAGGGTGTCTTCTTGAGGAAAAATAAATATAAGACCCTGTCTTATTTTCGGAGAAACACGGTATATATCATGTTCATGGATGGAAAGACAATTTAATAAGATATCAATTCTCCCCAAATTAATCTATAGATTCAATACAAATCCATCCAGCAAACTGTTTTAAGAAACTTATGAAAAGATAATTCTAAAATTTGTAAGAAAGAAAATTAAAAAAAATAGCCAAGACATCCTTGCTGAAGAACAAAGTTGGGAGTACTTAATGTTTCAGACTGAGATAGCTACAATAATTAGACAGTGAGTAGCACAGGAATCACCAAATTGAACGAAGAAAGAACAGGGAGCCAAAAACAATCCACATACATGTGGAAATGTGACATATGACAAGGGTGGCACCGCAAATCCATAGTGGAAGCATGAACTATAACAAACAATGCTGGGATAGTCAGTTATTCCTATGGAGAAAATAAAACCTTTCATTCATACCACACACAAAAATCAATTCCAGGTGAATAAAGATTTAAATATGTAATGTAAAATATTAAAAGCTTTAGAAAAAGGTAAAAAAATACTTTATGACCTTGGGTAGGGAAGAAATTCTTTAAGAAAACACAAAAAGTAGAAATCACAAAGGAAGAAAAGACTGATGAATTTAACTCCATTAAAATAAAAGCCTTCTGCTCATCCAAAGATCCTATAAATAACCTGGGAAAATGAGCCATAAACGGAGGGAAGATATTTGCAATTCATAAG
>VSMD01025315.1:0-45729 GCA_008750895.1 Mirza zaza | reverse complement strand
ATATTAATATAGGTGGTTTTGATCATAGCATCTAACTCATAGGTTGAAATAATTTCTTGACTCATACTGGTAGTGTTTGTTCAGCTCTTATTTGGGTCTGATATACTGTTGAGTAAGTAAGCCACAGTGAGCAAAGACAGACAAGTTAATTTTTTAAATTCATTTTTTGTTTTTTTACATCTCTACCTTTTGTAACCAGGAAAAAAAAACAGACAAGTTCTTATTCTCTTGGGGTTGCAATTTGCAGACAGAATGGACTTTAATCACGTACTTGCTAAAGTCTTGAGTTCCAGTACAATGTCAGATGAGTGCTGTCGATGGCAGGAACACACATGAGAAAACCCCAAACAAAAGTGGATGGAAAAACCAAATTCTGCCAAAATATTTTATGACGTTTATTCTTAGCCAATATGAGTGGTCACAACCCAAGAGGCACAGTCTCAAGATGTCCTGAGAAAATGCACTCGCCGTGGATGGGTTACAGTTCGGTTTTATGCATTGGTAGAGACAGGAATGACATATATCAATACATGGAGGGAAATCGCAAAGTAGGGGCTTAGAAATCTTAGGTGGGTTTTTGGGACTGTCTAGTTGGCAATTTGTTGAAAGAATTAAACTTTGGACAAAGACATTGAGGCAGTAGAAAGAATGCTTAAGTGAAGATGGGGCGGAGGTGTTTGCTGTTATCTGTCATGTGATACTATTTCAGATTCCATTTGGAAAGCAAGCTGCATTATACTGGGTTAATTAAAAAAAAACAAAAAACATTTAATGAGATTGTATGGTTTGTAGGCATGACCCAGCAGGTCTAAGAAATGAATTTGGGCAAGAGATAAAAGTCAGAGTTCAGTCCTCACCAAGAACCTTGCCCTAATGTGGAATTTACAGGGGCCTACCCCAAGCAGATGCTCCTAGAACAAAAATCCAGAAGCTGTGGCGATGGCAACAATTAGTGTTTCCAACCGGGGTACAGGGAGAATTTTTAAGATTACAGATTTTTTTAAAAAAAATTTATTTTTATTTTTTTCGTTTTTCTGAGTCCTGTTCTGTTGCCCCGGCTAGAGTGCACTGGCATCAGCCTAGCTCACAGTAACCTCAAATTCCTGGGCTCATGCAATCCTCCTGCCTCAGCCTCCTGAGTAGCTGGGACTACAGGCATGTGCCACCACACCCGGCTATTTTTTTTTTCTTCTATTTTTAGGTGCCCAGCTAATTTATTTTTATTTTTAGTAGAGACAGAGGGGTGGGTCTGGGTCTTGGTGAGGCTGGTCTGGAACTCCTGACGTCAAGTGATCCTTCCACCTCAGCCTCCCAGAGTGCTGGGATTACAGGTACAGATTTTCATATGTATTTTAAAGATATATTTTAGAAGATAAGGGGACTTCCAGTACAGGTGGGACGTGGCAAAGGGTGATTGTCATTGCTGTTGGGCTTCTTGGTCAGCCCCTGGCTGTGAGCTTCAACTCCGGAATAGAACAGAGGCAGCGAGAGGAGTGGGCGCATGCTTGGCCTCCCTCGGGTAATGGGCAAGCCAGCAGTCTCCTCCCCTCTGCTGCAGGATTGGAATGAAAGCAGAATAATTTGGCTAATGAGTAGTTTTGGATATTAGGCCCCTAGGACCAGGAAAAAAAAAATACCAACTATAAACAGACCACATGTCCCCTATCAGCACAATTTCTACCCTTGCCAGACCAGAAAGAAGGACACTTTGTCTCTTTTTAAAAATTGTGTCTTGTCCAGCAACTGCACTGACTGTCTCCCTGAAATTCTTCAGGGTTGATTTGCCTTCAATGTCCACATCTTGGAGAGAAACTCAGCCCTTGTGATCATCTATGGAGCCATCCTGGAGACAGAGAAATTCTTTGTAAATTCTGGAGGAAATGGGGCAATCTCTAAATTATTATTATTGCCATTTGAGTAGTCTTAGCTTAATTAAGTAGAAAGTCTAAAGCAAAGGTTCTCTAAATATTGTCCCTGGACCAGCAGTCAGGGCTCTTGGTTTATGGCTCTGCTGTTACCACCCTGAATTTTTTTTTTTTTTTTAGAGATGGAGTCTTGCTATGTTGCCCAGGCTGGTCTGGAACTCCCAGGCTCAAGTAATCCTTCTGCCTTGGCCTCCCAAAGTGCTGGGATTACAGGCGTAAGCCACCGCACCCAGCCACATTTTTTCTTTTCATGTGCATTCCTGGGGTGTAGGGAATATATTTTAGTTCCCATTTGTTTTGAGAACCAAAAGCTAAAGCAAGTTTAAGCTTTCCCCTCCTTGGCCTTACCCAGGATGTGAACCCAAATGTGGCTGATTCTACACTGTGCTTTAGAAACTTCTGTAATATCACAGTGGCTCTCCAAAGGGCAGTATTTGCATCACCTGGGAACTCGTTAGAAATGCAATTCCTGGGTCCCACCTGACATCTAGAAAATCGGGAACTCTCTGGTAAGATCCAGAGAGCTGCGTTTCCACAAAGCCTTTAGGAGGGAGCATTCGTTCTGACGTGCACTAAAGTTGGAGACCAAAATGCTATCACAATTTCTGTCTTTCTCAAAAATGACCAGCTCTGTTTCTGTTCCGCCCTTGGAGGCTGGGTGTTGGGAGCTCTGTGATTCCCATTGTCACTTGTCCCTCTCATCCCTGGGGGCTCATTACGGACTCTTCCCATCCCTTTGTTTGTGGGAACAATCGGTAGACACCTAGAGACTCGTTCAGTCCTTTCTGGCGTCCTTGTAGGGCCCAAGAATCAGTCTCCCAGGATCCCGAAGCAGAGAGGGGACAGAGTTGATCTAAGTCTTACCCATACTGTGGCTTTTTCCAGGAGACAGAACTTACCCCTTCGCTCCCGTGCCGGACTTGGACGTGACCATACAGGAGGAGGTAGGGTCTGAGTGTCAGAGAACGGTGTTAAATAGAACCACAACTTCCTCTTGTATAACCTACTCTTGTTATAATTACAACTATTCTGTTATTAACAAAGATAGTAGGCCGGGCGCGGTGGCTCACGCCTGTGATCCTAGCACTCTGGGAGGCCGAGGCAGGTGGATTGCTCGAGCTCAGGGATTCAAAACCAGCCTGAGCAAGAGCGAGACCCCATCTCTACTAAAAATAGAAAGAAATTAATTGACCAACTAAAATATATATACAACAAAATTAGCCGGGCATGGTGGCTCATGCCTGTAGTCCCAGCTACTCTGGAGGCTGAGGCAGGAGGATCGCTTGAGCCCAGGAGTTTGAGGTTGCTGTGAGCTAGGCTGACGCCACGGCACTCACTCTAGCCTGGGCAACAAAGTGAGACTGTGTCTCAAAAAAAAAAAAAAAATTAGTAACAGCAGCAATAATTATAGCTTATATTTCTAGAGTATCCACTATGTCCCTAGCACTAAGACCTTTGCTTGTTTAAAGTATATAGCATATTGTTCATGTGAGGGGACACAGATAACATGGCTCGCCTTCTTTTCTCTTTGTCATGGATGGACTAATGTCCTTTCCCCCTTGCTTCTTTTATTTTTATTTTTCTTTATTTTCTACAGACAGAGTCTCACTTTGTTGCCCAGGCTAGAGTGAGTGCCGTGGCGTCAGCCTAGCTCACAGCAACCTCCAACTCCTGGGCTCAAGTGATCCTTCTGCCTCAGCCTCCCGAGTAGCTGGGACTACAGGCATGCGCCACCACGCCCGGCTGATTTTTTCTATATATATTAGTTGGCCAATTTAATTTCTTTCTATTTATAGTAGAGACGGTGTCTCGCTCTTGCTCAGGCTGGTTTCGAACTCCTGACCTCGAGCAATCCGCCCGCCTCGGCCTCCCAGAGTGCTAGGGTTACAGGCGTGAGCCACTGCGCCTGGCCTCCCTTGTTTCATAAACCATCACATGGTCTGTGATCGTGTTAAGTGCCCTGAATGTTAGCAAGATACACAAGTCCCAATGGGGTGGTTTGATCTAATTGTGAAATAAAGAATATTTAAAGGAATAGATTAATGATGTTAACAGCGCAGTAGAGAACGGAGGTTATAATTTCCAGCAATACCTGAGATTTGCAATTATAAGCAGACTCGGATGATACAGAAGTAACAGGCAGGGCATGGTGGGTCACCCCTATAATCCCAGCACTTTAGGAAGCTAAGGCAGAAGGATCACTTGAGGTCAGGAGTGTGAGACCAGCCTGGGGACCCTGCCTCTAAAAAAGTAATAAAATAAAATTAGCTGGGTGTGGTGGCATGTGCCTGTAGTGCCAGCTACTCACAAGGCTGAGGTGGGGGACCGCTTGAACCCAGGAGTTGGAGGCTGCAGTGAGCTATGATGATGCCACTGCACTCCAGCCTGGGTGACAGAGCAAGACCCTGTCTCAAAAAAAAAAAAGAAAGAAAGAAAGAAAGAAAGAAAGAAAGAAAGAAAGAAAGAAAGAAAGAAAGAAAAAGAAAAGGAAAAAAAGACTTCCCTCAAGTGATGATTGTGTGTCGGTTTCATTATAATTTCTGTCTCTATTTTCCATCAGATTTTTCAACGACATGAAATCAGAAAACCAAACAGGTGTCTTGGAATTCCTCCTCCTTGGCCTCTCGGAGGATCCAGAACTGCAGCCCGTCCTCTTCGGGCTGTTCCTGTCCATGTACCTGGTCACAGTGCTCGGGAACCTGCTCATCATCCTGGCGGTCAGCTCCGACGCCCTCCTGCACACCCCCATGTACTTCTTCCTCTCCAACCTGTCCTTCGTTGACATCTGTTTCACGTCCACCATAGTCCCTAAGATGGTGGTGGACATTCAGACACAGAGCAAAGCCATCTCCTATGCAGGCTGCCTCACTCAGGTGTATTTTTTCATGGTTTTTTTATGTATGGACAATTTGCTCCTGACCACGATGGCCTACGACCGCTATGTGGCCATCTGCCACCCTCTGCGTTACACGGCCATCATGCAGCCCCATCTGTGCGCCCTGTTGATTCTACTCTCCGTGCTCATCAGCGCTTTGAACGCTCTGCTCCACGGTCTGATGGTCTTGCGGCTGTCCTTCTGCACAGACCTGAAGATCCCCCACTTCTTCTGTGACCTCGCTCAGATCCTCAAGCTCGCCTGTTCCGACACCCTCATCAATAACATCCTGGTGTATTTAGTGGCCACCCTGTTAGGTGTGGGGCCCCTCTCGGGGATCATTTTCTCTTACGCTCGAATTGTCTCCTCTATCCTGAGAATCCCATCGACGGGTGGGAAGTATAAAGCTTTTTCCACCTGCGGGTCTCACCTGTCTGTGGTTTCCTTGTTCTATGGGACTTGTGTTGGGATCTACCTGAGTTCTGCAGTTTCTGACTCTCCCAGGAAGACCGCAGTGGCCTCGGTGATGTACACGGTGGTCACTCCCATGATGAACCCCTTCATCTACAGCCTAAGGAACAAGGACATGAAGGGGGCATTGAGGAAACTCATCTCTGGAATACTGTCCTTGTAATTGTCCACCACCTTGAGTGTGGGCTTGTGGAATGAGTCAAAGGCAATGAAATATTGAGTATTCTAGAAATCCTAACTCTTCCCTAATTCAATTCTCCTAGAGGAGTGGTTCATCCTGGGCCCTCAAGTCAAATAGCTTTGCATTGGATCCTGCATTCCTGTGGTTTCCCACTGTCATTTATCAACCGACTTAACTCTCTGAGCTCAGTTTCAACATCTGCAAAATGGGCAGAGTAATATTGCACAAATAATAGTGATATTGAGAACATGCTTCATATATTGGGATGTATAATTCAATATATTGTATATACTCAAAATATTATCTGTGTTAAGCAATAGTAGCCAGACTCCATGGCACATGCCTGTAGTCCCAGGTACTGGGGAAGCTGAGATGGAAGGATGGCTTGAGCCCAGGAGTTGGAGGCTGCAGTGAGCTGTGATGACACCACTGCACTCCAGCCTGGGCGACAGAGCAAGACTTTATCTCTGAAAAAATAAAAAAATAAATCACTAGTAGAATTAAATCACTAGTAAAGTTATCCGTGTGCAGCCCCATGTGAGTACACTTTTAGAGGACACTCATTTGCTTCCACATTAATATGTTGATTCAATCAATCCTCCCTCGTTTTTTTTTTTTTTTTTCCCTCTCCACTTGGAGTCATTTTCATTTTCCTGTTTATTTTTTCCTCATTTCTGCTGGAGTCTACACAGAGAAATGCATATGAGTAAAGCCCATTAGGAGTTCTTATTTAATCCATGTGTTATATAGTAGTGCATCTCTTAACATCCAAATATATGGAGGGTCTCTTTTTGCACGTTTGTTATTGGATCTAGCCTAGTTGCATTGTGGTCAGAGAACATACTCTCTGTGGGATTTTAATTCTTTGAAATTACAGATTTATCTTACCCAGCACCTGTGGTCAAACATAGTGTTATGTTTGTGCTGAAAAAATAAATGTATATTCTACAGTTATTGGGGGCATTGTTCTATATTTGTCCCATAAGTCAAGTTTGTTAATCGTGCTCAAATCTGGCTGCTTTTTAATTATTATTATTTTTTGTCCCCTTGTTGTATCCACCATGGAGCGATGTATCTTATAATCACCCATTGTGATTCTGAATTTGTTTGTTCTGCTTGTAGTTCAATCAAATGACCAGGGAGTACAAATTCAGAATTGTTATGTCATGCTGGTGGATCAGCTCTTTAATCTTTATGAAATTACCTTTGTTATTTCTGGACATGTTTTTGCATTAAAGTCAATTTTGTCTAATTGTAAAACAGTGTCGTCACACAGCTTTTTCTGGGTCTCCAGGTGATGGGAAACCTGGCTGTAGTCCACAGAGTGACTGGTTTGCTTCTAGTACTCTCATGTCTAAGATACATCCCTTTGGGATCCCAGGCCAAAGAAGGGAGTCCCTGACTCTCATTCTTTACCCCTGAGCCTAGAGACACCTAAAGCCTACACTGGCCCCTAAACTGCCTCTTCTAGACCAAGGGTAAAACCAGCCCTGTTGTTAGCTCTCTGTAGCCCTGTCCTCTTGTAGTCTCAATGCGGTAATTTCCTACTAGCAGTTAGATATTTGGTGCTTTTAAGATACATTTTTTAAAAATACATGCTACACACAAATCTTTTTTTTGGGGGGGGGGGGAGACAGGGTCTCGCTCTGTTGCCCAGGCTGGTGTGCAGTGGCACACTCATAGCTCCCCAGAACAACCTCCAACTCCTGGGCTCAAGGGATCCTCCCGCCTCAGCCTCCTGAGTAGCTAGGACTACAGGTGTGTGGCACCACCACAACTGGCTAATTTTTGTATTTTTTGTAGAGATGGGGTCTTGCTATGTTGCCCAGGCTGGTCTTGAACTCCTGACCTCAAGTGATCCTCCCACCTTGGCCTCCCAAAGTACTGGGATCATAGGCCAGGACTATTATAGTATGGGGCCACAAACTGGGTTGCTTAAACAATAGAGATTTATTGTCTTGCAGTTCTGGAGGCTAGAAGCTAAACAACAAGGGGTTGGATTGGTAGAGTGGTTCTTTCTGAATGCTGTAAAGGAGAAAGTGTTCCATGCCTCTATGCAATAGCCTGAATAAGATGTCCCAGTTATTCTGGTTTGATCATTACCCAGTGTGTGCTTCTATCAAAATATCACATGTATCCCATAAATATGTATAGGTATTATATATCCATAATAATTAAACAGTTAAAAAATTTTAAAATAGTCTAAATAAAATCAATCTCCTAACTTCTTTACTTTTTTTTTTTTTTTAACTTCTTTACTTTTTGTGGTTGTTGTTTGTCTTTGTCTTTGACAAAAGATAGCACAAATATGTTGGAAGGGTGAATGAGCTTCACTGAAGAACATTGACAACCTCAGCAGAACGCTAAGGTGAAACTAATGAAAAGCTCACTCTCCAATATTGACCTGGAGAGACTTCAAGTGAACTCTAGGGCTTTTAAGAGGCATAAAAGTGAAAGCAAGACAAGGCAAAAGTGAAAGAAAATAAAAATCCTGGGGCAAAGAGGTTCTTGTTGCCCCACCCCACCCCAATCCGCCATTCTAATTGCTGATTCTCTGAAGAAAAACTACAGCACTGCTCATTCATTTAAGAGAATCATCCTTATTCATAAAGTGCCAAACACCCAAAGATCGTGAAAAAGTTTTGTTTTCCTAAAGCCAGCTATTTCAGAAAGACTAAAAGTAAACAGATATCCAAGTTGGCACACCAGACCTCTAGACAAATCAAGAGCTAGCTGGAAAATGTAGTCCTAAACTTTGTGTTGACAGTAGCAGCTTATTAATAGTCACCGATCAGTATGCTCTTCTGGGTCTACTTACAGGAAGCAGATGAAATCTGAATTCTGAATGGCACACACGCCAGTTACAAAAGTGTGGACCCTGGAGATCAAGCAATATTTCTAGTGAAAACCTCAACAAGGAATTTCTACAGCTGCCCACCGAGGAGATGAGAAAGCAGCAACACTCAGACCCTTTTATATATCATTTACAGGAATATATAAAATAAATAAAGGCTTCATGGACCATAATAAAAGGCTCCAATTTATAGTTTGTAGTGTCAATGGAAAAAAAGCCGAACTCTGTAAAATAATTTTAAAGAGATTTATTCTGAGCCAAATTTTAGGATCAAGACCCAGAGCTATGTCCAAGAAGCCTTGAACAAGTGGACTCAGTATGGCTAGGTTACAGTTTGGTTTTATACATTTTGGGGAGACAGGGGTTACAGGTAAACTCATAAATCAAACCGTGGGAGGCATACATTGGTTTGGCCCAAAAAGGTGGGCTATCTTGAGGGGGGGTTGGTGCTTACAGGTTATAGGTAGGTTTAAAGATTCTTTGATTTGTAATCTGTTAAAGACCTGAAGCTTTGTCTAAAGGCTTTGAATGTTTTAACTAAAGAGCTGTTTATCAGAAATAAGCCACCTGACACATATTTGTTATATAAATTGAGGACCAGCAGGTTTGTTTTGCATACCCTTAGGCCTGTTAATGGGTTATAAAGGATGCCGCCACGAAGGGAGAGGGGCTTGATGAAGCATGTCTGACCTCCCTCCTCATGGCAGGCAATTTAGTTTTAGGATATTCCTTTGGCCAAGAGGGGTTCCATTCAGTCAGCCAGTGGTGAGTGAGTATGAAGATTTTATTTTAGTTCACAGTGGAATGCTTTGTTGTATGGTATTATACTCACAAAAAGTCAAAGCAGTTGCTTTTCTCTTCTGGCATCAATGGGCCCCCTCAGAATGCAGAGTCTGAAAAATACTTCAAAAACCAATCTTAGTGTTTACAATAGCGATGTTATCTACAGAAGCACAAGTCCTTGGGTTTCAACATGACTAGCTCCGTTTTGCTTCTGATAACCTGTGGTAATATCCTTTAGGTTAAAAGCTTCTCCTTAGTTCTGAACATGGGCCATTATAGGAAGAATTTAGTTTGTAGTTCACCTCTAGAAGAAAGATGATAACCTTCCTTTTCCCAAAACTATGGGGGGGGGGGGATGGTAGGTGTTAAAGACACAAGTAACAATGTTGTGTTAGAGATTTATAGGAACATCATGACCTGACCTACGTCATCCCAAGTTAAACTGATCAAGCACAGAGAATTTTTATAACCTGCTGGGACCCTTTGTTGACGCCCAAATGTCTGCGTTCCTACCTCTTGCAACCCCTCCCCATTCAATCCTCTTCCCTTAACATAAAAAGGAACCCGAAATTCATACTAAACGTGGTTCTTTAGGACATTAGCCTGCCATCTTCTCAGTTTGCTGGCTCTCCGAATAAAAGTTGCTTTTCTTACCCCAACACCTTGTTACCTCGTCTCTAGACTTACTGGCTGTCGCACGTGGGACAAGCTTGGACTTGGTTACAGGAGGATGAGCAATTTCTTGGTAACCCAGGGGAAGTTCAGCTCCTCCGGTTCTAGGAAGCTGCCATCCCAGGATTGCTAACGTCCTGTGCATGATCTCAACTGCATACTCACAGCCTTTAATTTCTCCTTTTGCTCATGTCTCTGTCTAGGAATGTCTCAAGAAGCAGGGAATCTGTCTGAATCCATGTTTGAGGCAGAACTGACAACAGTCTCTGAAGTATCTATGGACATGGGAAGGACAAGCAAAAAGGATGTTGCCAAGATTTACAATGAACAGACGGGGGAATGGGGTGGCTATTGTTTGAGGTTGAGAAGGTGGACTCAGGAGCTTGGTCCGCGACATCTTAACAGGTCTATAAAACGTCCAAGTGGAGAAGGTCTCCAGCAGTCTGGAATTCCGGGTAAGGGTGTGGGCTGCGGCAGGAAATTCGAGAGTCTTGAGGGTTTAAACAGTACCCAACGCGGTGAGACTCGCTGCTGACACAGAGCGAATGATAACAGAAAGAGAAGAAGGCTGAGGACTCAGCCCTGGGGCACTCGAACAATTAGAAGTTGGGGAAATGTGCCAGAGAGTCCGTTCCCAGTTGGTCGCCGCCATGCCGGTCAAAGCTTAGGAAATACATTTCCCAGAATCCTCTACGCCCGTCGCTTCCGTGTTAGGGGTGGCTACTGAAGTCCCGCGAGATTTGGAAGGCGGAAGTGAAGCGGAAGCCATTACTCGCGGGAGTCGTTTGCACCGAGACACATGGGCCGCGGAGGGGTTCGTGTCGGCCCCTTTCGACCTGTTGGGGACCCTCCGCTTCCCCGCTGCAGGCGGAACCTCCCGGATGAATTTCTTATCCCTTCGGCGGCAGCTTTCGTGATCTCCGCCCTCTTGATTTTACTCTCCAAGTCACGTAAGCCCCAGTTTCCTTACTAACCCTTTCCCCCGGGTGTTCCTGGGGTCACGGGAGGCCCCCCCGAAACCCGAGAGGAACGAGGGGTACGAGGGTCGGGGGCCAGGCGGCCAGGCGGCCAGGCGGCCAGGCGAGGAGCGCGTTTTAGACCCCGCGGTCAGCGACATGAAACGCTGCTGTCACCAGGGCTGAAAATCGAGCACAGCGTTTGGGGACGAGCGGGGCGGTGGTGACTTGGTCAGGAAAACCTGCTGGGTCCTTGGGGTGGGGGCGGAAAAGCGCGGCCCGAGAGAGTTGGGGGGATTTGGGACGGGGGGTGTCGGCAGGAATTGGAAACAGCAGCGGTAAGTCACCTTCCTTCTGCTCTGTAGTCAGATATTGCTACAGGAACACTGGTGGTTGTTTTTTTTTTTTTCCTGTTAGCATTTTTCTCGAATACCTTTGGCCTTTTTTAACCGTTCTTCAGTGCCCTTATTTGTTTATTTTTATCTTATTTAACTGAGTTGACGCTCGTGTAAATAGCCTATAAGTAGATTTAAAATTCAGCACTCTGTAAATTAACTTGAGTCCACTAATACTTACTGTTGTTGCTGGTATTTTGCATTGGAGTTTACCATCTTATTTTGTGCTGTTTGTCGTTTTCCTTGCACATATTTTAAAACTGGAAAATAGGACATATATGCCAAAAAAGTATGATTACATACCCGTGCGAACACACGCACACTTTTAAAATGACAATAAAGTGAATGTATCTATAAACCAGGCCAGGACAAGAAAGAGATTATTAAACCTTAGAAAGCTGTGTGATCCTTCTAAACTCTTTCTCTCCTCCCATGAAATTCTTTATGGATTTTACTGCTTATATATGTTTATTTTCTAATTTTGGCGATGATTTGTAAATGAACGCACACTCTTCAGTATTTTCGGAGACATTCTTTTTTCCATACTGATGCAAGTACATGTTAAGTATCTGCAAAAGGGATTTAAGTTACTTTTGTTACATTTATTCCTTGGAACTTTTTTTTTTTTTGGTGCTCAGAAGTTACATTGTTCCTGATTATTGACAAAAGTTCAGCAAGCTTGCTGAAGTATATAATTCTCTTAATTTTTGTGTTGTTTTTTGTACTTCATATATTGATACAGTTTCATCATCTGTTAAAATAAGCAAACATATTTTACTTGAATCATATACATTTTCTATTATTTTCTTTCTTTGCTGGACTAACTGGGGACTTCCAGTGTCATTGACTGGAATTTGCATAGCAAATTCTAGGCACGCCTGTTTTCTTTTTGATTTTAAAGGGAACTGTCTTTTGTGTTTGCTGGAGGCTTTTCTAAGATAGTTTTTATTAGTTCTAGGAAGCTCCCCTTTCCTAGTTTAATGCTTTTTCTTGTGCATTGTGGTGGGTTTTTAATAAGTGATTTTTTTTCATCATCTACTTTTATATCAGTTTATTGATGTATTTGAAGCACATTAAATGGTGGCACTCAGTACTGCTGTGTATTGAATAAATGAGCAAATAATATGATTTTCTTTCTTATCCAATAGTGCCGTGAATTAAACCAATTGATTTTCTAATGTTACATTAAGTTTGTATTGGTGAATAATGTGGAAAGGACAAGTACTATTTTGTCGTTTTTGTCATCGGTTTGCTAATACTATGTTTGGTGCTTTTGCATCTGTTTGACTTACATTTTCCTTTTCTGTTTCATACTTATGCAGCTTCACAAAATGGAGTGGGGAGTGTTCTCTCATTTCTAAACTCTGCAATATTTTCCATAAGAATAGAATCATTTTTCCTTAAAAGAGAGCAGTACCTGGAAAAACCATTTGGGTCTGGAGTTTTCTTAGTGGAAAGTTTTTGTTGCCTTTTTATTATTATTATTATTTTTTACTTTTTGGTGTGTTTCCAGTTTCTTGTGTTGGATGCCTCTCACATTCCAAAGAATTGCAATATAGTTACTTTATTATGCTTCAATTCTAAGTATCAAATATCATGGCTTCTTTGACATGTGAAGTTAGAATGTTTTTCTTTTAATTTCCACTTTTGTGACTTTTTTCCCCTGGTTATTTTTTGGTCATTGTTTGCTAACTTCATTGCACAGTGGTCAAGAGATCGATGCCATTTTCTGAGACAAATATGGCCCCATGTGTGGTTGGATTTCATAGTTAGGAAATACTATTACATCATGTCCAATCGTGGTATTGAATTGCGTGCTTGAACTGTATTTGTGAGAGATCTGGGGTGACTTTGCTTATTTCTTGTTAGAGTTGTTCCTTGCCTTCCCCCTTTTGTTTTTAATTTTTGGGGGCTATAACATGTATACTAGCACACACACATACACAGACATGCATACATATACAGCTCTTTTATGATTCATATCTCTTTTCATTATATAATATCTCATTTTTCTCTGTGATCCTTTTTGCCTTAATCCATTCTATCTCATATTAATATATTTAAACTACCTTTTTAAAAATTTGCCTTGTATATATTTATTTCCATTCTGTCTCTGTCATTATGTTTTAGATATCGCTTGTAAATAGCATATAATGGTATTATTTTTAATCTCTTCCATGAATATCTATATTTTAGTTGAAGCATTTAGTCCATTAACAACATATTGATATATTTGGATGTCACATTTGTCTAATCTTTATTTCTTTTTTTAGTTTCTTCTAGCTTGTTTTGATTTGAGTATTTTTCTTTTTTCATTAAACATTTTGAATTTTTTTACTGTATTTCAATAACAATTCTTATCCATGTTTGTTCATTAATTTAGATTCTGGTATATGTTGTCACTCTCTTTATTCACATGGTCTTCTTATTATGCATGTTAGTTCTTTTTTATTGATATAACATAGTGTACAATATTTATGTCCTTTTTTAAACCTCAGAAGAGAATATTGCATAGTCATTTTTTTGTTGTTTCATTATACTCATATTTGCCACTCTGTGCTTTACTTGGTTCTTACACTCTGCTTTGGTTGTTTGATTATTTCTTTCTCTCTGAAATACATCTTTTAGAATCTTTTTTCTGTGGGTGGCAAGCTACCCCCCAAATAATTGTTTTTTCCTCTTTCTCAGTGGACATTTTGGTGCTTATAGGACTTTATATTTTATTCCAAAGCTGTGAAGATGTTCCACTATCTTTTGGCTTCCATTATTGTTGATAAGAAGTTAGCTGTTGGTCTGACATTCATTTCTTCATTTTATTTATTTATTTTCTGAGACAGGGCTTCACTCTGTCACCTAGGCTAGAATGCAGTGGCATCATCACAGCTCACTGCAGCCTCAAATTCCTGGGTTCAAGCAATCCCACATTAGCCTCCCAAAGTGCTAGGATTAAGGTGTGAGCTACCACTCCCAGCTGTTTTGTAGTTTTTTATGTAATCCGAATGTAAATTCTTGGTCAGTTATATGTATTGTGTATGTTGTTTTCCCAGTCTGTTGCTCACTGTTCATTTTCAAGGTGTCAGTTGATAAGTAGAAATTTTTGATTTTGGTAAAGTCCAATTTATTGTGGTTTTATTAAATGTTTTATTTTAGTCTAGTCTGAGATATTATGTAACCTTTAGGTAGGTCATGAAAAGTTTCTTTATGAATTTTATTTATTGGTATCTGATTTACCACAAAAGGTTTGTTTAAATTCAAATTTTTGTGTATGCAGTGAGAAGAGAGGTCAAAATTCCTTTTTTTCAAACTTTGCATTCTAACTAAAAATCCTTTGACTGCATATGTAGGCCTAATTTCTAGCTCTGTTCTGTTCCATTGTCTTTTTGTCTATACTTATTACAGTAACTCTTCATTCCTGTGACATAATTAGTATGAATCTGCCAAGATTGTTTTTCTTTGTTAACATTGTTCTGACTCTTCTAGATCTTTTGCATTCTTAATTTAGATTTGGCTGGTGAATTTCAAGAAAAAAGCCTGCTGGGATATTGATAAAGACTGTGTTGTATCTGCAAATGAATTTGAACCTTGCTGTTCATGAAAATAAAATCACTCCCATTTATTTAGCTCTTAAATTTCATCCAGTGGTGTTTCATAGTTTTTATTGTCAAGGTCTTGCATAGCTTTTACTTGATTTATTCCTAGGTATTTGGTTGATACATGGTATCATAAATGAAATTGTATTTAAATCTTCATTGCTGAGTTCTTTGTTTAGGTATGTTGTTTAGTTGTGATTACTGTGCAGTGAAATTCAAGTTTTATTTGCTGACAGTAAAGGTAACTGTAAGAAAGTTTTTGATTCAGGAAAACTGGCCAGATTTTACATGGTCTTTGGAAGACTGGGAGATTGGATTGACTAGTCGGCTTCTGTTTGGTGTAGATGTGCCTTGGCATTAGCGGCTTCTGAGTTTCCACTCTACCGCTGTGACTTGTTTTGTGCAGACTCGTCTTCCCAGGTACCTCCAGGGAGGAGGCAGATGGCTGAAATTGCCCACGCTGGTCTTTTGCTAATTAGGGGTTATAATAGAGTTAAAGGAGTTTGGACAAATAAACTGTTGGAAGTGGTGGGTTGTGGTGAATCTCAGCTGGACAGGTGAGAGTAGGAGATGGCTGTTAGGACACAAGACTACAGAAGCACAGGTGGCCTGGATCCTCTCTAAAGTGGGGGAGTTACTGTGAGAAGAAGGCTGTATATGAGTTTTTGTCCAGAGAACAGTTTTTCTAAATCCGTGTCTGGGAGGTGAAGTTGATTGTAGTCTGGGCTGTGGCCCAAGGAGGTGTCTGTTGCTGCAGGACGTGGGTGCAGAAAGCATTGGCGATTGGAACTTGGGGTCCTGGCTGGACTGTCCCCATGGATAGAGCCGTCCTAAAGGATGGCAGACCTTGAAGGTGGAAGGAAGAACCTGAGATCAGGGCATTTCATGAGTGAGGGAGTTTGAGTTGTGTTTGGTGGCAAATCGCTTGGGAAGACAGTGAATCTGAATGCTACTTGAGGCAGATCAGGGGCTCTCCCTTCCCCCCCCCACCACATTGCTTGGAGGCTTTACCCAGGTAAGGGAAAGACCCAGTGTCAGGCAGAACTTGCTGTTCAGAAGAGGAAATAACAAGAAACCAAACTCAAGAATTTTCTTTGGCGAGCAGGAGAGACAGCCTTTGACTGCTCACTCCTGGTGTTCTTTTGTTTACTACAGTCGCCAGCCTGGAGGGTCCTGTGAGAGCAAGAGAGTAGCTTCCTGGTTCTCCCAGTGCTCCGGTGTTCAGGCAAATTGACTGTCGTTCTCACAGGATGGCTGCTCTTGCACTGTCTCCCACGTTTGGTGAGTTCTTGGGTGAATGCCTGCCCTGGGGAATTGAGTGTAAGTGGCCCCTGTCCCTTGACCATACAGGGCTGCCAAGGCAGGGTGGGTGGGTAGAAGAGAAGGGGAACAGAGCCGCAGCAGCCACTCTGGCGACTGTGTCTGATTTAGGGTATTGGTGGGTCTAGGAGAGGGAGAACATAGAGTAGTGGTGTGTGAAGAAGGTGTAGGTGATAGATTATCTTGCATTATCCTATTTATTATTTTGATGAATTTGAGCAAGGTAACAACTGTCCCTCTTTGAACTTCCATTTCTTCATTCATAAGTTGAGAATATATGTCACTTCTTGTGGGCAGCCCACTACCCTCTTTTATGTCTTTGAGTGGAGTGGGGCTATTATGGCTTTTTTTTAAAAACATGTGTGTGGCGGGGGTTGGAGTGTGGACACTCAGTGTGGAGCAGTTTCCTTGTTTGCAAGTGTTGTGACATAGAGCAGATTCTTGGGTCACAGCAGGTCCTTAAACGTGATTCTCATGGATCCTCTTTTCTCCTCTAGCTTTGTCCACCCAGGAGCCCACCTGTCTCCAGGAGTCAGAATTTTCTCTTTCTGCAAAAGACTGTCCCTGTCCCCAGGACTTGGACCTGTTTGCTTGCAATGGTCTGGAGCCTCATGCGCCAGCCAGTATTGGTTCCCAGGTACCCCACAGTGTCAGGGCCCCTGAGGGTTGGAGAGGCACTTCTCAGTTCCCAGAGCCACCCCCACCAGTGCACATTAGAATATTTAGATCTTTATCTTGACTGATGGACGCCTGATCAGGGCCCAAGAGAGAGTGCCAGGGAATATTGGGGGCATGTCCTGGTGTTGGGGGAGTTGGGGAAATAGCTTATATAGCAAGTGTTTCTCTCATGCTTGTAGAGTGCTCTAGCCTGTGTTCATCCTCAGAGACAGGAAATAAAGCTAAAAGCTCTTGGATCAGGCTAGAAGTAGACAGAGATTTGGTCCCTTGTCGGAGTTGCATTTGAAGCAACGAGATGGGCCAAGATCCCCTCGTGGGAAAGAGGAGATATCTGGGGACTGACATAGAGGAAATGTGAGACCTGCCTAGCGCACTGTCTGAAAATCCCACAGTGGGTCACTCGTGCCCAGTCTTCAGCCTCAGCCTTCTTTCTGTGAACACCAGCAGGCCGGTTCCTCCCCGACCCCAAACGTGTGTGGTGTTTCAGGAGTCAGTGACTTTCCAAGATGTTGCTGTGGACTTTACTGAGAAGGAATGGCCCTTGCTGGATTCTTCTCAGAGAAAACTGTACAAAGACGTGATGCTGGAGAACTACAGCAACCTCACTTCACTGGGTAAGGCTGGCACCATTTCTCCCTTTCTTCATTCATGAATCAGATGTTTTCCTTGCTGCGACCCAGGAACTGTGCAGGGTTCAGACCTACAGGCAGCCCTGGTGCCCGCCCTGGTGCAGTCTCCCATGAGCATTGACCTTGGAGGTTCTCCAGTGCGTGTCTGAGCTTGAGCACAGTTTCCTTCCTTTTGGAGGGCCAACGTTGCGTGGGTGTTAGTGGTTTTGTTCTCTACGAGAGACTCTCACTGTGTTCTTTAGAAATTTGGCACCATGATTTTGCTGCTCCAAAGTCAGCCTAGTCCACCTTCAGAACACTAAAGATTAAAATGTTGACCCCAGTCTAATGGAAAGGGTTGTCCTCTGCACGGCCCACCCTCAACTGTGTCTTTCCCGTGAGTACAGGGTATGAGGTCGGCAAGCCCAGCCTCATCTCACACTTGGAGCAAGAGGAAGAGCCAAGGACGGAGGAGAGGGGCACCCACCAAGGCCCTTGTCCAGGTGGGTGAGCAGCAGTGCTATCTATCCCTCTCAGCTCTATTCATTGAGGCGGAGGGAGGGACATCAGGAAATGTCACCCAGGGAAATTGAGAAGTACGTGCACATTTCCTCCCTCCCTCACTCCCTCTCTCTCTCTCTCTCTCTCTCTCTCTCTCTCTTTCTCTCTTTCTCTCTCTCATTGCCCATCCATTCTCACAAATCCTTTGGTCTCTATGCTACTTCATCTTTGAATTTGACATTTCTGTGTGGGCTTTTTGTCCCATTCTTTCATACTTGACATTCCCCATTATACTCTGTCTGCCATTATCAATGTCCTTCTGAACTGACTTAAATTTTTCCCTGTCATTGACAAATATCTCACACAACCACATTTTCAACCATCGTTTTTGCTTATGTGTGTGTCCTTCCCTTCCGCATCACCTTTCCTTGCTTAAGGTTAGAATCTGCAAAGAAATCTACCTGTTTTTGTTACCACAATCCCACCATTTTCTTTTTCCAACAAGTTCATTCTTTCCCAATATGTTTCAGATTGGGAGACTCCATCTAAAACCAAGTGGTCAATTCTTATGGAAGATATTTTTGGGAAGGAGACATCCAGTGGTGTGACAATGGTAAGAGTCCCTTGGGATAAATCTAGATATTCCTTCCACGTTTGCAAAGATTAGGCAGCCTAAGTTAGAAAAGCAGCTTGAGAACTAGGCACGTGGCGTCCTACAAGAGGAAGCCTGTTCCAGAGACACTGAATATTGTCAAGTTGGGGAAAACCCTCAGCCTTGCCTCAAACTTCTTCAGTTAAAAAGAGTTCTTATTAGTAAATATTTCCATGGCTATGTCTCAGATATTGAGCATTGGTGCCCATTTCAGTTTCAAATAGTGAACAAACTCTGTAATGCAGAAAGCTTTGTAAAAGTAACACCCGTGGAGCCTTATGGCTTAGCACTTGCCTGTTCCTTTTGGTGGAGTTCAAATGAGACAGGAACAGTACATTTGCACTGCAAATTATGACATCTCTAGTTGTGATGATGTGTTTCTATTTGTAGCAGTGTATGTGGGGATGATCCTTAGGAATGTAATGAATGTGAGAAATGTTTTAGCACTTGTCTCTTAACCAACAGGAAAGAGCTCGTCTTGGAGAGAAGTCCACCGAATACGCTCACTTGTTTGAAGTCTTTAGCATGGGCGCCCATCTTACCCAGCCAATGGGCAGGCATGCTGGCAAGAGGCCCTATCACCGCCGTGACTATGGGGTAGCTTTCAAGGGCAGGCCACACCTAACTCAACACGTGAGCATGTATGATGGGAGGAAAATGCACGAATGCCATCAGTGCCAAAAAGCCTTCACCACAAGTGCTTCCCTCACACGGCACAGGAGAATACACACCGGGGAGAAACCCTATGAATGCACAGACTGTGGGAAGGCCTTCAATGATCCTTCAGCCCTTAGGAGTCACGCGAGAACTCACCTCAAAGAGAAGCCGTTTGACTGCAGTCAGTGTGGAAATGCATTCCGGACCCTCTCGGCCCTGAAGATACACATGAGGGTTCACACTGGTGAGAGGCCTTACAAGTGTGATCAGTGTGGGAAGGCCTATGGCAGAAGCTGCCACCTCATTGCACACAAGAGAACGCACACTGGAGAGAGGCCCTATGAATGTCATGACTGTGGGAAAGCATTCCAGCACCCTTCCCATCTTAAAGAGCACGTCAGGAACCACACTGGGGAGAAGCCTTACGAATGCACACAGTGTGGCAAAGCCTTCCGATGGAAGTCTAATTTTAATTTGCACAAGAAGAACCACATGGTCGAGAAAACCTATGAATGTAAGGAATGTGGGAAATCATTTGGTGATCTCGTGTCCCGGAGGAAGCACATGAGAACTCACATCGTCAAGAAGCCTGTTGAATGCCGACAGTGTGGGAAAACCTTCAGAAACCAGTCTATCCTTAAGACACACATGAACTCTCACACTGGAGAGAAACCCTATGGGTGCGATCTCTGTGGGAAAGCCTTCAGTGCCAGCTCAAACCTAACCGCACACAGGAAAATACACACTCAAGAGAGACGCTATGAATGCACTGCCTGTGGGAAAGTCTTTGGTGATTATTTGTCCCGGAGGAGGCATATGAGCATTCATCTTGTAAAGAAACGTGTTGAATGTAGGCAGTGTGGGAAAGCCTTCAGAAACCAGTCGACCCTGAAGACACACATGCGAAGTCACACGGGAGAGAAACCATACGAGTGTGATCACTGTGGGAAAGCCTTCAGCATAGGCTCTAACCTGAACGTGCACAGGAGAATCCACACTGGGGAGAAGCCCTATGAATGCCTTGTCTGTGGGAAAGCCTTCAGTGACCATTCATCCCTCAGGAGTCATGTGAAAACTCACCGGGGAGAGAAGCTCTTTGTGTCACCAGTGTGGAAGAGGCTCCAGTGAGAAAGCCTGCTCTAAAAGAAACATGAGTACTTAGACTGGAAACAAATCTTGTGGGTGTGAGAAGGCAGGAAGCTTTTGCCTTATTGGGCACAAAAGAATACATGTAGCTTGGAAAAAGTCCAGTTCCTATAAAGATTATAGGGAGACAAGGTGTTCTCCTTTAGATTTGTGAGAACTTATTCTAGAGTAGAAAATGTACTTCTGTAGCATGCAAAAATCTTCAGAGTACATTCTACTCTACAAACATGAGAACTTAGGGGACAGAAACGCCATCTTGGCATTTAAGGTTGAAATGAATTTAGCACCACCTCTCACCTTCTGGGCACAAGAGTTAATAAGTGCACTAGGGAGAATCTCTGTAAATCTCTGCAGTGATGGGAAACGTTTCCCTGTCTCACACTATTCTTCACGAGAGAAATCATACTGAAAAGTCAGTAAAAGTGAGGAATGTGGGAAAGTTGCTAACAAGGGTCAGCAAACCATGGCCAGCTATCTGTTTTTGTGTAGCTCACAAGCTGACGATAGTTGTTCCATTTGTAAAGAGGAAAAATATGTGACAGAGACAATATGTGGCCAACCAAACCTAAAATCCTTGCTATCTGGCCTTTTCCAGAAAAACGATGTTGACCTTTGACCTACAGCAGTGGTTCTCAACTGGGGACGATTTTGTTGTCTGAGGGTTATTTGGCAGTGTTGGCTGGAGACAATTTTGGTTATTTGAACTAGGGGTGCGATGGCAGGGGGGTGGCAGGCACTGCTGACATGTAGCAGGAAGACATTAGGGATGGTGCTAAATATCCCACAAAGCACAGGACCCCCCAAAAGAAAGAATTATGTGCCCACAAATATCACCATTGCTGAGGTTGTGAATAATCACCCAGTCACTCCTCAGTTTTTACCCACAGTAATCCCTCCATTTTTATGAATCTTGTGACTACTTACACTAGGAGAAATTCCTTTTTAAAACTTTAAAAATATAATCAGTGGTGATAACCCCTACATGGAGGTGATTCTAGCCATGATCACCTCACTTGCTGTGCATGTGAGAATTCTCCCTGAGAGAGAGACCTCAGTGGGATTTTCCAGTGGATATTGGATTGCCCTTACCAGTCTTCCATCATGAAAACAGACCCGGCTCATTCATTTTTAGTCTCTATTTTTAAGGTTGTGCTCCTCTAAATAACCCTTAAAAGCCTTGTCAGGAAAGGTTTGTATATAGCACTTTTACTGTACTTCATCCTCGATACGTCTTAATTTCCTTTGGGATAACTTCCTTGACCAATGGCATATTTAGAGTTGTGTTATATACTATGTAACGTGGGTATTTTTTAGTACCTGTTTGTTACTGGTATGTAATTCAAGTGCATTGTGATCAGAGCGTGGCGTCTCCATTGGAGGGGCCTTTGGTATTTTTGCAGCCTGCTGTTCAGCCAAGAGTGGCATATGCTTCTAGTTGTTTCTCCAGTATCTACTCTCATCTTCTTCCATATCAAGAGAATCCAGGTTCTGTCAGATGAGTAAGGTGTGCTATTTTAGAAAATCTCTTATAGCTCTTGCAACTAGTACAGTCCATAGCCCTGGCCATTGTCAAACAAGCAGTTGTCACTGTGTGGGCTTCAGAGAAAGCTCTTTAAAAGGGGTCATTCTTACCTGAACCCTCCTCTACAGATTTTGTTCTTTGCTTTCCACCCTACTTCTCACCTTGCAAGGAGATCCGGTACCTAGTGTCAAAAGGTTTGTCTTGTGACCATGAGGAGGCCACTACAAAAAGGTCACAGTGACCCTGGCCTCCCTCGTGGCTCCCATACCTTTCTGCACCAGCCCTGGATTTATTACTTCCAACTTCCTATTACATGAGACAAAATAAAATTGATTATTGGTTTAAGCTGCTACAGATATTTCATTGTTTCTCTATTTACTTTATTTGTTGGTGGGAGGAAGGGTCTGCACCACACAGCTAGATGCTGTCGGGAATCCACACACCTGGTCATTGGTAAGTTCTGTAACTGCCACCTAAATGTGTGGGCATAGCATTTTTTAAAAATTTATTTTATTTTTTTTGAGACACAGTCTCACTCTGTCGCCCAGTCTAGAGCACATTGGCATCATCATATCGTAGCTCACTGCAGCCTCAAACTCCTGGGTGCAATCAATCGATCCTCCTGTCTCAGCTCCCTAGTAACTGGGACTACAGGCTCACACCACCATGCCTGGTTAAATTTTTCTATGTTTTGTAGAGCTGGGGTCTTCTTCAGGCTGGTTCAAACTCTTGGCCCCAAGCGATCCTCCCACTTAAGCCTCCCAAAGTGTTAGGATTACAGGCACGAGCCACCGTTCCCAGCCCCCAATCGTTTTGAAGCTGTGACTATATTTGTGTTTCTTGAGAAGATTTAAAAGTTGTCACCAATTTGGTTTGGGGGTGTGTTGGACTCGGAGACCTTGTCAAAGTGGACAACGAACATACTTTGCCTGCAACACTTACTAAACAAATGCTTCTATCAACTACACTAAAATGCCACCTGTGTCATATTAAATTCTCATAAACACTGGAAATTAACTGATTAATCCCGGTAACTCAGCATGTGTTTTCTGTTTCCAGGTTTTTGCAGGCACTGGAAATGCAACAGTACACAGAATAGGTCTTGTTTTACGGACCTTTATGTTGAACTTTTGGAGTCAGAGTACAAATTGGATGGGATGGAGCCATTATTAAACCTGTGCTGTGTACAGTGCATAATCATTTTTTGCCACCTTCCCTTTTCAGGAAACAGTCTTTGTAAAAAATCCTCAAGAGGTGACTTATGTTTTCAGCTTCTCCTAGAATAGAGGATTGGGAATGCTTCTTATATCACCCAGGCTTTTCTGGCTGCCAGACCAGAGCAATTCCAGTTTTGTTCCATGAGACTCTGTCTCTCTTACTCTGTGTTTGCTTCTCAGATTGCAAGATTTGAAAAATGCTTGGTTAGTCATGTCAAAACTTGACTTTTGTTTTTGTTATCAAGAGCAATTGAGTCTGCATTTAAAAATTTTTTTTTTCTTTTAAATAACGTTCTTGAGTCCATTCGCTTTTCTCTGGTGTGGCCTCCAAGATCTTAATCTTTTGCCCAAGAAAACCATCGCTGCTTAGGCATCATGAGGTCCTTCATTTGTGGTTAGCCCACTGCTGCGTTTCCGAATTCAGTGTAAAAGCTGATTTTAAAACCAACCTAGTTGCCTTGAGAATCTAAATCAACCAATTTGCTTCCCAGAGACAGAAGTTCCAGCCTTGGGCTTTGATGATCATTTTATGTATGTATGTTAAGCCTAGAGATGTACTGACCATTATTTCGACCTAACGTTCATGATAATTTTTCGATAGTTGTTTCTCTACCTCTCGTAAGAAGATGGTAGACTATATGAGCTCTTTCCATAGATTTGCTAGGCTTCCCACCTTCACTGGAAGGTCGTCATTCACTTTTTTTTTTTTTTTTTTTTTTTGACAGAGTCTCGCTTTGTTGCCCAGGCTAGAGTGAGTGCCGTGGCGTCAGCCTAGCTCACAGCAACCTCAAACTCCTGGGCTCAAGCAATCTTGCTGCCTCAGCCTCCCAAGTAGCTGGGACTACAGGCATGTGCCACCATGCCCGGCTAATTTTTTCTATATATATTAGTTGGCCAATTAATTTCTTTCTATTTTAATAGTGGAGACGGTGTCTCGCTCTTGCTCAGGATGGTTTCGAACTCCTGACCTCGAGCAATCCGCCCGCCTCAGCCTCCCAAAGTGCTAGGATTACAGGCGTGAGCCACCCCACCCGGCCAGTCATTCACTTTCTGCAGAAGAGATACAGGTGCAAAGAGTCACCTTACCAGATGGACCTGGGACCAATGTCAAGTGCTTATTCTGACAGCTCTCGTCTCACCTCTGCACCAACTATCGGAGCCATCGGGCTCAGAGTGCATGACTCACTGTTTTCCCTTGGTTTCCTGAAATCCCTGCACTCTTCCTTTCCCCGTGTGGTGCTTCCACACAAGTGGTTGGGTGTGTGACGGGTGCAGCCACATCTCCCAGGGTGAAAGTGCTGAATGCTCAGGAAGCCTTCCTTGGTCAAAAGTTTTCTTAGGGGCTTGGCGTGATGGCTCCCACCTGATAACCCCAGCACTCTGGGATACTGAGGCAGGAGGATTGCTTGAGCTCAGGAGTTGAAGACCAGCCTGAGCAAGAGCAAGACCCCATCTCTCCTAAAAATAGAAAAATTAGCCAGGCATGGTGGTGCGCTGCTGTAGTCTTAGCTACTGTGGAGGCTGAGGCAGGAGGATCGCTTGAGCCCAGGAGTCTGAGGTTGTAGTGAGCTATGATGACAGCACCACACTCTACCCCAGATGGCAGAGCGAGACTCTGTCTTAAAAAAAAAAAAAGTTTTCCTGGGCTTATTAGTGAAGAAATAACAATCACTGGCTCTTGCTTAGGTTTGGGAAAAAGAATATGCACCCTAGAGGCCTGGCCTAAGGAGGAGGAGAGAGTGAAATGGGGCCATTTCTTTAATGAGGAGCAGTGGGAATCGGGCACCACTGCTCCCTTTGTCCCCAATTCCTTTGTCAACAGCAGTAATGACGAATAAATCCCAAGAATAGCCTTAGTGGCTCAGGGCTGTCGCATCCCATTGCACTTCTCCGCCAATTCTTTGGATAGCCAAGTATCTCACAGGTGTCTCTGGAGGGGACTTCTGATTACACCAACATAGTCTTCTCCGGCAGGGACTGTCTCTGTGTTGTGTAACATTTGGGCAAGCTTCCATCTGCTCAGGAATTTTTCCCCTCTGGGAAACCTACTGTATACACCCAGTGAATATCGGTTAAGTGCCTTACACTTAACGAGGTTTGGGGAAGAAAGACTGATAATTGATGATATTGCCCTTAAGAGAGCACAAGTTGGGAGGTCAAGGAGGGCCACTGGGAGGGTAACAGAAGAGGTGGTACGAGCTGAGTGGAAGGCTTGCTAAGTGTTCGCGGGCAGACTCCCATAAGCACGCCAATCTCTATTACATAGGCACAGAAGAAAGGACAATATATCACGTTCTTGAGATACAAGAGAATCTTTGAAGTAGGAGGCAAAGCTTAAGTGTAATGTGGGACATTGTATAACACACACACACACACACACACAGCAGTATGTTAGTATCAGCCTCAATTTCAGTATTAATTGGAAATTCATGGGAATCCATTGACGTTTGCTACGGTTTGCAGTTGAGCCGGGAAACTGGCGACATATCGGGGAGTGGGATGAAGGAGGCCTATTTCCATTAGGTTTTGTTGCGTGACAGCCCCAAACAGCGGTTTAAACACAACCACGGTGGTTTTACAGTTTGTGGGTTGACCATCTGGGCTGTGCTCAGCCCGGGGAGTGAGTGCTCTTCCTGTCTGGCTTCCGGCCGGGGTGGGGGTGGGGGAGTGTCGCTCGTTCTTCACTCAAGGTCTCCCCCAGCTAGGCAGGGCGCGCTCGCACGTCGCTGGGGGAATCCAGAGGGGCGCACGCTCACCGCACAAGCAAGGAAACGCTTGGCTCGTGTCTGTTCTGCCTACACCGCGTGGGCCATTGTAGCCACGTGGGTGAGCCCAGAGAGGAAGGGCAGAGTTACACAGTAGGGGCCTGGGTACAAGGAAAGGAAGACCTCACAGCCTTTCTGTTTTGCAGTTGGCCACAAGGCGAGCATGTTTCTATTGCACGAGTCCAAGTGAGAGAGAGAATTGCTTTATTGAGATGTAGGAAATTCGCCTATTTAAAGGATATAACCTGACACATGTTGGCCTACGTGGACCCCCATGAAACCATCAGCACCATCAAAATAGTGAACCCCCAACAGTTCCCTCAGGTGCCTCTGTGATTCCTCCCGGTCCTTCCCCAGGTGAGCAATGGTCTGTTTTTGAGTGGGGCTGGACCCAGCTGCTCCCAGTGGCTTTATTCCATTACCGAAGAGCTTGAACCATGGTTTTCCATGAAGGATCAGGGCCCGACTTCCGTGATGTCACTGAGAGAGCAATTCCTCTGCCAAAAAGTCTCCTCAGAGCCCCTTTGATGTCCCTGTTCCTCAGGCTGTAGACGAAGGGGTTCAGCATGGGGGTGACCACTGTGTACACCACCGAGGCCACTGCACCCCTTCTGGAGGGCTGGGCTGTTCCAGAAGTTAGGTAGACCCCCAGGCCTGCACCGTAGAACAAGGAGACGACAGAGAGGTGAGACCCACAGGTGGAAAAGGCTTTGTACTTCCCTCCGGCAGAGGAAATGCACATTATGGAGGAGATAATTCTAGAATAAGAAAAAAGGATCCCAGTCAGGGGAATAGCACCGAGCAGAGCAGACAGAAAATACAGCAGGATGTCACTAACAAGGGGGTCAGAGCAGGCGAGCTTGAGGATATAAGCAAGTTCACAGAAGTAGTGGGGGATTTCTGTTTCTTCGCAGAAGGACACCCTCAAAACCATCAAACTTTGCAGCAGAGAATACGTCAGGCAGATTATCCAAGAAAGCAGGAGCAGAAGACCACAGAGGCGGGGGTTCATGATGTCTGTGTAGCGCAGGGGGTGACAGATGGCCACGAACCGGTCATAGGCCATCACGGTCAGTAGCAAACTATCTAGTCCACCAAAAAGCAAGAAAAAACACATCTGGGCGAGGCAGCCTTTGTACGTGATGGCTTTGCTGTGAGCCTGGATGTTCACTAACATCTTGGGCACCGTGGTGGAGGTGAAACAGATGTCAGCAAAGGACAGGTTGGAGAGGAAGAAGTACATGGGCGTGTGCAGGTGGGCGTCAGAGCTGACGGCCAGAATGATGAGCAGGTTCCCGAGCACCGTGACCAGGTACATGGACAGGAACAGCCCAAGGAGGACAGGCTGCAAGTCCATGTCTTCTGAAAGTCCCAGAAGGAGGAATTTTGAAACAGCTGTTTGGTTCCCTGGTTCCATATAACTTATGGAAATTGCCTGGAAAGAGGCAAAACGTAAGGTTCGAACAATGATAAAACAGGAATGTGCCACCCACTTTCAACTCATTCACTCATGAAGTTTTATATTTTATTATCTAAGTGGTTTGCTTTCTTTAAGCTGACCAAGGTTTCTTCAATGCTACCGTCCCTCCCTTGCTTCTATCGCTACTCCCTGGAATGCCTTGTCTTTAAAATGAATGTTCCACCTCTTGTCAGTTTTTTAACTAACTTACATTTCTGCTTTCTCCACTCTGCTGAGTCCCCAAGATGTGGAAGAATAGGGATGGGAGGGGAAGAGGTCAGTGGGAAAAGCTCAACAAGCAGCAAGGAGCACTGTCTCCTGACAGCTCTGAAACGAAAAGCATCAGGTAGTTCTGAATGTCCAGTTGGGATAAAATAAACAAGCAAGAAAACTGGCTAAAAACCCACAGGAGGTGCTGTGGGTTTGATTTCAGACAAATGCAATAAGGCAAATATTGTAATAAAGTGGGGCACACAAAGTTTTTGGCATCCCGGTGCATATAAGTCATGTTTACACTATACTGTAGTCTGTTAAGTGTGCAATGCCATTGTGTCCAAAAAAATGTGCATACCTTAATTAAAAAATATTTCATTGCTAAACAATGCTAATGAAAAAAAAAATGAACACTCCACACCATGCAGGGGTCTACTTTGCATAGTCCTTTTTTTTTTTTTTTGAGACAGTCTCGCTCTGTTGCCCAGGCTAGAGTGCCGTGGCGTCACCTAGCTCAGAGCAACCTCAAACTCCTGGGCTTAAGCGATCCTCCTGCCTCAGTCTCCGGAGTAGCTGGGACTACAGGCTTCCACCAGCCTGTGGAAGGCTGAGGTAGGAGGATCACTTGAGGTCAGGAGTTCAAGACCAGCCTGAGCAGGAGCGAGACCCCATCTCTACAAAATATAGAAAAAATTAGCCAGCCGTGGTGGTGTGCGCCTGTAGTCCCAGCTTCTTGGGAGGCTGAGGCAGAAGGATTGCTTGAGCCCAGGAGTTTGAGGTTGCTGTGAGCTAGGCTGACACCATGGCACTCTAGCCTGGGCAACAGAGTGAGACCATGTCTCAAAAGAAAAAAAAAAAAAAAAGAATGTGATTCTTGAATGCTTTTGGAATATCAAGTCATCAAGCTTAAGGAATACTCTATCAACTCAGTCAAAAATCCAAGAAAGTTTGTAGCAAAAGATAAATGATGTGGCCAGGCACGGTGGCTCATGCCTGTAATCCTAGCACCCTGGGAAGCCGAGGCAGGAGGATCGCTTGAGCTCAGGAGTTTGAGGTTGCAGTGAGCTATTGTGATGCCATTGAACTCTAGCCCTGGTGACAGAGTAAGACTCTGTCTCAAAAAAAAAAAGTATCATCAAGCAGTGCATGACTGCACACGTCCTAGCTTAGTGTCAGGCATAAGGGAGGTGCTATGTAGATGTGGAAATGTCCCCTCTAGAAAAAAGAAAAGTGTGGTCATGTGAAGATCTTCAAAGGGGGGGGGGGTTATAAGGAGGAAGTCCAGAAACTGAGAGGCAGAGTTGCAGCCGGGCCCCTTGAGATTGTCTTTTCCTGGCATCTTTAATGGCTGAAATAATGTAAAGTTAGACTCGGCAATTGGTTGTTTGCTCCAGTTAACTGTTTACTTCCTTCTCTACACTCCTTGTTCTCGGAGCAATTACTAACTGTGGGTGCACTCTTTCTTTGCCAAGCAGGAGGAGAGAACTCCAGGGTCAGGAGGAGCATCTATGAGTTTGTTTTGCAGAAGGAATGACGGACCCTGAAAAAGTTGTGCCTATTAAGAATGGTTCTTCAAGGTGTTATCTGAGACCGAAAATGCCACAGACTTTCCCCTGCTCCACTCCCAGCTGCTCATTAAACTCACTGCCTCATCTTTGAGAGAAGGCCGATCTGAGAGCTGTTCTCTCCTCTCTTGCCACTTTGGCCAAAATGAATAATAAACCTTTCTCTGTCTCCAAGCACCAGGGTCGCAGTGTTGGGCTTTAGCTGCACGTCGGGTACACAAGCCTGAATTTGGGGTTCTGCAACACAGTAAAAGGAGAGCAGACCTGGAGACAGAGATAAGAATATAAAGTGTGTGTTCTCTCCAAGCCCCCTCCAGAGTAGACTTTCCCTTTCTCTTTATCCCTGATTCTACATCGGCAAAGCCCAGCCCACATGTAAAAGCATACATCCCATTCCTTCTTACCTCTTTGCCATGGCACTTTTTTTTTTTTGAGTTGGGGTCTTGCTATATTGTCCAGGGTAGTCTCAAACTCCTGGGCTAAAGCAATGCTCCGAACTCATTCTCTCGCATAGCTGGGATTGCCACGGCACTTTCTGAGCGAAGGTAGAGCATCCCAATTCTGCGGTTTGGGCTCAAATCTCTTTGCTTCTTCCAGTGGAGGGCTAATAAGAGAGCACCATGCACTCAGAGAGGCAGAGACAAAGAGCTAAGCAGGGAGCCCAGGACCGGCCTGACACCTGGGGTGGCCCAGGGGCATTTCCTCCTGACCTGGCATAGGTGAGCTGGAGGCAAAAGGGCACAGGTGTATTATCTGGGGGCTGAACCCCTTTACTGGTCATTAAATAAATTGCTGTTTTGACTATGTGTTTCTGGAGATTTCCCCTCTTGAGGGTCAGGGGAATGATCTGTTCTCCTGTGTTTATCTACTTGAAGCAGAACTAGAGCCACACGTATGATCTGCCCCTGCTCAACTTCTCCAACCCCCAGTGGGTCTTTTTATCTTACTAAAGCAATTCTTCCCTTGAGTGTGGCCTCCAGTATACTCAGCTTCCTTTTAGGAAAATCTTACTACATCTCCAGTCTCTTAGCAAGCCTAAGAATTAAGGAACACTTTGGAGTGCCAAGCTGTGGTGTGTCACGCCTGTAGTCCCAGCTTCTTGGGAGGCTTAGGTGGGAGGATCACTTGAGGCCAGGAGTTTGAGACCAGCCTGGGAAGTATAGGAAGACCCCAACTCTATGAAAAAAAAGTGAAAAAATTAACCAGACGTGGTGGCAAATGCCCCTGTCGTATTAGCTACTCAGGAGACTGAGGCAGGAGAATCGCTTGAGGTCAGGAGTTGGAGACCAGCCTGGACTACATAGCAAGAACCCATCACTACAAAATATATGAAAAAAAATTAACCAGACATGGTGGCTCATGCGTCCATGGTCTTAGCTACTGTGGAGCTGAGCTGGGAGGGTCACTTGAGCCCAGGAGTTCAAGGCTGCAGTGAGCTATGATTGTGCCACTGCACTCCAGCCTGGGAAGCAGAGCAAGATCCTGTCTCTAATAAAACAAAAAAGAAACACCTTTGGTCATGTTTTGCTCAGTGTCCAGAGCCTTCTCCGAGGTTCCCATGGATGCCTGTGGCCCATAATTTGGAACAAGAATCAAAGCAGCACAAGGAGGGTTAGAGAGATAGGGCAACTTGCCACAGGGCCACCAAAGTAACAGAGCAATGAGCTTGGCCCCGCTTGGGCTTAAAAAGGGGTGTAGGTTGTGAACTGAAACAAAATTCTAAGCCATATATTTGGGTTGTGGTTTTTCTTGTCCATTCAGCCAGTC
Organism: Mirza zaza; assembly: GCA_008750895.1. Classification (NCBI taxonomy): domain Eukaryota; kingdom Metazoa; phylum Chordata; class Mammalia; order Primates; family Cheirogaleidae; genus Mirza; species Mirza zaza. The sequence goes on along the minus strand of VSMD01025315.1, from coordinate 14,957 downwards.
TATGTCATTTAAGTGGGGCATTTAGATGGTTCATGTTCAGTGTCAGTATTGATATGTGATGTTTTGTTCATGATGTTGGATGACACCTTGTTGTTTTGTTTTGTCTATTGTGTTATTGTTTTATAAGAGCTGTGAGCTTTATCTTTTGGGTGTTTTTACACTGGTGGGTTCCTATTGTGCTGTTCCATGTGTAATGCAGTTCTGAGTATTTTCCTGTAGGGCAGGTTCAGTACAGACAAATTCCCTTAGTGTTTGCTTGTCTGGAAAAGTCTTTATTTCTCTGTCATTTATGAATCTTAGTTTTTCAGGGTACAAAATTCTTGCATGGCAGTTGTTCTGTTTAAGAAGACTAAAAGATGGAACCCTAACCCCTTCTGGCTTGTAAAATCTGCACTGAGAAATCTGCTGTTTGCCTGACGGGCTTTCCTTTGTAGGTTAATTATTGCTTTCAAGTTGCAGCTTGTAGAATTTTCTCCTTCATTTTTTATTTCAAAATGTTAAGAAGGTACAAATGTTTTTGTTACATGGATAGCTTTTATAAAGCTTGAGTCAGGGCTATTAGCATGCCCACCACCCGAATAGTATTCATTTTCCCCATTAGGTAGGTTTTTGTCCCCCCCTCCTTGATTTCCAATGACCTTTACTTCTCTCTGTGCCCATGTGTGGCCATCACTTAGTTCCAACTTATTGCATTTTTGACTTTGGCAGTTCAATCACTATGTTTCGAGATGTCCTAGTTGCTATGAATCTTCCCAGTGTTTTATGCCCATCTTGTATCTGGATATCTGAATCTCTAGTGACACCAGGGAAGTGTTCCTCAATAATTCCCTTGAATAGTTTTTTCATGATTTCTGTGTTTTCTTCTTCTCTCTCAGGGATACCTATAATCCATACATTAGTTCACTTCACATAGTCCCATAGTTCTCTGAGTGCTTGTTCATTCTTCTTTATTCTTTTTCTTGCATCTTTGACTGACTGGGTTATCTCAAGAGCCTGGTCTTTGAGCTCTGAGATTCTTTCTTCTACTTGGTCTAGCCTGTTGTTGAAGCTTTCTGCTGTATTTTGAAATTCCCTAAATAATTCTTTCATTTCTTTAAGTTCTGGTATATTCTTTCTTAGTTGTCTAGCTCTTTAATGACTTTTTCTCCCTTCCTTCTTTCCTTCCTCCCTTCCTCCCTCCCTTCCCTCCCTCTCTCCTTCCTTCCTTCCTTCCTTCCTTCCTTCCTTCCTTCCTTCCTTCCTTCCTTCCTCTGATGTCCTGAAAATTTTTTTTTGCTTCTTTGTGTTGGTTTTCAACTATCTCTTCAATCTCATTTATCATATTTGCCATTGATATTCTGAATTTTGTTTCTGGAATTTTGACAATTTCTTTTTGGTTGGGGTCTATTGCTGTAGATCCATCATGATCCCTTGGGGGTGTCTAACAAGCTTGCTTTTTCATGTTGCCAGTGTTCTTTTGCTAGTTTATTCTTATCTGAATCCTCTTCTTTTAGCTCAGGGCTGATAGGTTTGCAGGGCACCTCTTCTCCTTTGATGGGAACTCTCCTACTCAGTGAGAAGAAGGAGAGGTCCCTAGATGGTGCCTTTGTTACCTACTCTGGAAGAGTAACCTGGCAGAAGAGGGGCAGATAAACTGAGACCCTGTCATGCAGCTGTTCTGTGTTAGCCTGCTTCCCTGTGATGTCACAGTTCAAGCTGGATAATCCTCATGAGAAGTAGTGGGTTGTTGAGAGGGTTTTTGTTTTGTTTTGTTTTTGTTGAGACAGAGAGTCTTGCTCTTCCACCCTGGGTAGAGTGCAGTGGCATCACCACAGATCACTGCAACCTCAAACTCCTGGGCTCAAGGGATCCTCCTGCCTCAGCCTCCCCAGTAGCTGGAACTAGAGGTGTGCACCATGATGCCTGGGTAATTTTTCTACTTTTAGCAGAGATGGGATATTGCCCTTGCTCAGGCTGGTCGAGAGAGAGTTATTTTAATTTTATAATAAAAGGATTACATCCCAGAAAAGCATTTACCACACTTAGCTATATATTTGAAGTCACCGAAATGTATTTCTGCAAACCCCACAGATTTTTGTGCATTTAATTTTAAAAGATCTATCAGTCACTGATGGATGTATGGATAAAAGAAATGTGATATATACACATAATGGAATATTATGTGGCCTTAAAAAAGAAGAACATTCTGACACATACTACAACATGGATGAACCCTAAGAACATATGCTAAGTGGAATGAGCTGGTCACAAAAGACATATACTGTATCCTTCCACCTATGGGGTAGAGTAGCAAGAATAATAAGAGACAGAAAGTAAAACAGTGATTATCATGGCCTGGAGGGAAGGAGGATGGGGAGTTAGTGTTTCATGGGGACATAGTTTCCGTGTGGGAAGATGAAAAGAGTTATGGAGATGGGGCTGGGCTCTGTGGCTCACGCCTGTAATCTTAGCACTCTGGGAGGCCAAGGCGGGCGGATTGCTTGAGGCCAGGAGTTCGAAACCAGCCTGAGCAAGAGTAAGACCCTGTCTCTACTATAAATAGAAAGAAATTAATTGGCCAACTAATATATATAGAAAAAATTAGTGGGGCATGGTGGCGCATACCTGTAGTGCCAGCTACTCGGGAGGCTGAGGCAGCAGGATTGCTTGAGCCAAGGAGTTTGAGGTTGCTGTGAGCTAGACCGATGCCACGGCACTCACTCTAGCTTAGACAACACAGCAAGACTCTGTCTCAAAAAATAAAACAAAGAGTTATGGGGATGGATGCTGGTGATGGCTGCACATTATGAATGTATTTAATACTACTGAACTGTACACTCAACAATGGTTAAGATGGTAAGTTTTACGCTATAGACATTTTACTACAATAAAAAGTTGAAAACATTGTTCAGTCCCTCCCAAACCCATTGTACATAAAATACTCCCCATCACGCTACAAAAATTGCTCTTTCTAATGTTTTCCACACCACTGACTGCAACAGATTTTGTTCAGCCTTTATTTTACTTGGCCTCATAGCATTATTTCACATGGTTGACTTTCCCTCTCTTTTGAAACAGGACTTTCTCTACCTCCTGCGGCGGATACCATCGCAGGGAATTCACTGCAGACAGACGCATGCCTATTTTTGTTTTGTGTTACTTTGAGCACCTGGTTGTTGGAACTACGGGGAGATGAGTGTTTGTAGCAGAAGCGCATTCCTGAGGGAGAACCTCTGTATCTCAAAGCCAAATCAATAGTGATGAAAGTTCTTCCAAGAAGAAAGAGGTGCCATGGGGAGAATGGGAAGAGAGATCATCTACCTGGCCCTAAAGCTGCCTTCTTGGAGACATAATCAGACTGTGTTGTTTCTTTTTGCAATTTTCTCTTCGTCCCAAGGGAGCTTAATTTCTTGGAGAGTAGAACACCACAAAGATAATTCATTTAATGAGGAACAATGAGGAATCATCGCTCTGGGGCTTGAACAACCATAAATACTTCCATAGAAGCCCTTACCTGGTCAGTTTCCTGATACCTGACCAGGTGAAGACCACATGGGCTCCTTAGAGACGTGAGTTAGGATGACTTCACGGCAAGTTCCATCTCCCCGCCTTTCCCTTCTAGAGTCCGTCTTCAGCATCCAACAGTCAGAGGAGAAAGATGTTGTACAAACATTGTTTTCTTTTTTTTGAGCAATGCCAGCTGAGTGAATCACACTGTCCTAGTGACTACTGTGTAGGAAAAAGGAAGATCTTTAAAATTAGTGTGGGAAGAAACAGAGATGGAGGTAACACAGCTTATAATGTCACGTCATGACTGTTTTTGAGTCTCTGGAGTTTATCTCCCTGGTTATTTATATCTTTTTTTAAAGATTCTATTGCAACTGTTTTCTGACACCTCCGGCTCTGATGGCCCTTCATTCTGGAAACTAGTGGCTTTCTCAGTGTCGTTAGGAATTGGCACTCCCTCACGTGTGTCGTGTTCTCAAGAGTTTCCAAAATACTGGCAAACACCTTCCTCATTGTTCTCTGGTACAGTAGTCCTCCAAGTGGGGTTTCCGGAGCAGCAACATTAGTACCGCCTGGGAGCTTGTTAGAAATGCACACTAACCTGGGATGGGGCCAAGCAATCTGTTTTGTTTTGTTTTTTAGAGGCAGGGTCTCTGTCGCCCAGGCTGGAGTTCAACAACATGATGATCATAGCTCACTGCAGCCTCAAACTCCAGAGCTCCAACAATCCACCGTCCTCAGCTTCCTGAGTAGCTAGGGCTACAGGTAACCATTGCCAGATAATTTTATATATATATATATATATATTTTTTTTTTTTTTGTAGAGATGTGGTCTCACTATATTGTCCACGTTAGTCTCAAACTCCTGGGCCTCAAGCAATCCTCCCATCCTGAGAATACAGGTGTGAGTCACCATGCCTAGCCTGCAATCTGGTTTAACAAGCCTTCCTGGTAACTCTAGTGCACGCTAAATTTTGAAAACTTAGGCTCCAGCAAAGTATTTGGTTTTCTACCCAACCTGCATCTTCAGTCAGTTTCTATTAGATTGCAGACACTTCAATTCAACAAGTAAGTAGGAAATGCCCACTGTGCGCCGCCTGTCATCTGTATTGCCATTGCAATTGTGGATGGGCATCTTCTTTCTCTTATCTTTTCTAAGGATTGTTTGCAGATACATAAGAAAGCTGATGATGCTGACGAGTTGCGATTGTGTTTAAGTTGACTTTCACTAGTGTTCTAAGCAGGCAATCCAACAGCGTCTGATAGTGACCAATTTGGGGTTTTATTTTTCCATTATCATGTTCATTTCCTTTTCTGGTCTTATGGCATTTCTTTTGAATGACTAGAATTGATGTTAAATAATAATGATAGCAGCCAATGTATTTTCCCCTTTCTGATTTTTGTCTGTTGCTGTTGTTGTTTTAAGGGTTTACTGATGGATCTTGGTTTAACACAGCTAGCAGTATCATTCTTTCCTGCATGGCAGAAATTCATTCTGTTCCTTTCCCTTCAATGGCTGTTAAATTTTATTAAATGAACTTTAGTTTATGTTAAAACTCTGATTTTTTCCCCCTGCATTGCTCTATTCATATATACTCTGTTATCCAGTTTTCTAATATTAAATGGTTTATTTTTTTGCATTCATATGATGAACATCTATTAGTAATGGAGTGTGTCATTTTATCAAACAGATAACTTCATCTTACTCCCTTTTCAGGCTTTTGCACGTAGGGTCAATGTGAGATTAACTCATAGATTTCTTGTTTGTGTTACACACAGTCCTGTTTGGTCCCAGACGTCATTCGGCTCTCTGTGCTCTTTGGGTACAAAGCCCTGGGGAAATCAGGATAAAGTAAAGTGATCTCAGATATGATCTCGATTTTGTGTGGCTTATGAATCAGTAGCAAGGGGGACAGATGTGAATCAAATAATTCCATACGCAAATGCAAAAGCATGCTTATGATTTGTGCAATGAAGAAAATAAAGAAGATTAGAAGGCACAGACGAGGGAGATTGTACTTGGTAGGCCAGCTTGGGGGCCGTGCAAGGAAGGCTTCTCTGAGGACGTGATGTTGGATCGGAGAGCTAAGGACAGGAAGTATCATAGGATTGCAAAGTGCCAAGGGAGGGGCACCCCAGGAAGGAGGGAATCATTGTATTTTTAGGACTTCTAAGAAGGCAACAATGTTGCAATGTAAAGGCTACTCTGTTGCTTGATCAGACACTGAACGATTAGCAGGAACCGGCGAGTGCAGGTCCTGGTGGACCACAATGAGTCGTTCACACTCACACACAGGGAAAACCTCTTACAAGGGCTGGATGGATGACATAAGTGTGATGTTGGTGACAATTTCTTGTCCACCTAATTTCTTGTTGTTTGTGTATTCTGTTTTCTTGAATTAGATGTCTAGTTCCCTTGGGAAAAAGATGTCCATTTCTATGAGTTTTACATTGTAACATCTACTTGTATACAATAATCTCTACTAATTTATAATGTTTCCTCTATGTGTCTTGTAGGATTTTTTCTTATTTTCTGCAAATATATTTGTGCTTTCTTTTTCTCTTTCTTTTTTTCCTCCCCCACAATGGGCTAATCAGATGTTTGCATATTTCACTGACCTTAATTCCAGAAATATGTTCTTGTGTTCTAGCTCAATTCTCTTTGTTTTTTTGTTTGTTTGTGTGTGTAATTAATTAATACTTCACTGTTAGCTTTTTTCTGACAGTATATGAGATTGTTATTTCAATCCTCACTTGACAAAACCAGGCATTATTATTTTAAAATAGAATTTCTCTTTGTCATAGTTGAAAATGACACACCCATCTCAACTCAGTTTTGACTTGTATTATTATTAGTAGTAAGGGTGGACAATTCACTGTGTTATTATTGCTTTTAATGTTTGGTTTTAATTAGGACTGTTTCATTATTGATTTTAATTAAAACTGTGTATATTAGAGATGTTCATTAATATTTCTCTGCCATATAGATTCAACATAGTTATTTTCATATTTCTTTTTCTTTTCTTTTCTTAATTGTACATATTCATGGAGTACATTTAATATATAGTAATCATATCAGGGTAATTAGCATTTCCATTATCACAAATTTTTATCATTTCTTGTGTTGGGAACATTCAATATCCTCTTTCCAGCTATTTAAAACTATAATATTATATCATTGTTAATTATAGTCATCCTACAGTGGTATAGAACACCAGAACTTATTCCTTTTATCTAACTGTAATTTTATCTTCTTTTACAAATCTCTGGTGCTTTTTTTTACAGTAGGACACTTAGTTTATTTTTTTATTAATCAATAAATAAATGAATAATTTTATTTAATAAAGCCTTAGCTAAGATGAGAGAGGAATTTTGTTACCCTTACATGCATAGCTTAGAAAATAAGAAGGGTTGAACATCAATGAGCTGTATCCATCCATCTCAAGAAGTGAGAAAAAGGACAGCACATTATATACAAAGAAAGCAAAGAAAAATTAATCATGATCAGAGCAGAGATGAGTGACATAGAAAACAAAATACAATGGAATTAGATCTCTAGTTCCCTTGGGGGAAAAACGTCCATTTCTATGGGTTTTACATTTTAACATCCACTTGTACACAATAATCTCTACTAATTTATCATGTTTCCTCTATGTGTCTTAAAGGTTTTTTCCTCAATGGAGAAAATCAACAAAGACGAAAGATGGTTTTTAAAAAAGATAGAATCCCTTTGGGAAATTTCTGCTGGAATAATCACAAAAAGCACTTAAAAGGTCACCGGAAAATGTAAACATCTTTATAGCAGAACATTTGAAAATTTACATAAAACAAAGTCCTAGAACAATGCAACTCCTCATAACTGACTCAAGAGCAAACAAAATCTGAATAGCCCTACATCCATTTAAAATATTTAAAAAATTTTTAATTATTATGGGTACATAATAGTAACATATATTAACAGGGTACATGTGATGCTTTGTTAGAGGTGCATACTTTCAAATAACAAAAGAGCAGAATAGAAATGTTCCTAACACAAAGCAATGATAAATGCCCTCCATCCCTTTTTAAAGTTAAATGTGTCATTTAAATCTTGCCACAAAGAAACTTCAGGTCCATCAGACGTCACTGTGTATTTATTCAAACATTTAAGAGAAACATTATTCAAACAATTAAGAAAAACATAATGCCAGCCGTCTTCTAGATGATACAAGAATACGCAACAATTATCAACCCATCAGACTGACATTACACAGACCTGGAAAAATTCTGTAATTTTCATAATCACCCTTATGAACATGGAGACAAAAATTCTAGGATGAAAGCACCTTTCGGAGTGGGTTAGTGTTTGCTTCTGCCTGGGGTCAGGGGCACAATTCCTCCAAGATCACTTTAGATCCGATTCCTCTGGCTTGCGCTGTCTGGGTGAATAGGAACTCAGGCTCCAAATCCCAGCTGCTGTTTCCTTTGAAATTTGTCTCTTTTGTGACATCCTGTGGATGAATCTTCTTCCTTTTCTTTTGCCTCCTACCATTTGGATTGTGAGTAAGCGCTCCTTAACTTTTTATTTGTACAAAATCTCAGATTTATGGCAAAGTTGCAAGGACAATACAAATAGCTCCTGTGTATAGCCTTACCCAGATGCCTCAAACAACAACATGTTACCACATTTACTGTTTTTAAAATTCCCTTCCTTCTCCTTCCTTCTCCTTCCTTCTCCTCCTACCCCTCCTTCTCCTTCTCTCTCTCTCTAATTTTTCAGAACCCTTTGAGAGTAAATTGCGTTGAAGATCTGGTCCCTCCGTACCTCTACAAATTCAGTATTTCCTGAAAACATGAACATTGTTTCGCATAACCACAGCACAATTCATCAGAAGCACTAATACAATAATATTACCAAATCGACAGGACTCATTCCTATGTCAATGCTTACACCAATAGTGTCATCTATAGCCAAAGAGAATCCCAGATTATCATTGGTTGATATGTCTTTTTAGCCTCCTTTAGTCCGGACCATTTGCTAGACTTTCTCTCTATCTTATGCCATTGACATTGTTGAAGGGCACAAGTTAGATTTTGTGTAGAAACATCCCTCAAGCTCAGCTCGCCTGATGTTCCCTGCTGTTTAGATTGAAATCCTGCATCTTTGGCAGGAATCCCGCAGAAGTGAAGGTGTGTCCTTTTCAGTGAAGCCTATCAGAAAGCACGTCATATTGACTTGTCCTTTTTTGTCACATTACTAAAGCTCTTCCACCACCCGATGGTGGTTGTTATAAAATAGATACTTAAGAAAGACAATGGGACCGAGCACGGTGGCTCATACCTGTCATCCCAACACTTTGGGAGGCTGAGGTGGGAGGATTGCTTGAGGCCAGGAGTTTGAGACCAGCCAGGGTAACACAGCAAGACCCCATCTCTACAAGAAAATTGTTTTAAAAAAGTTAGCCAGGCGCAACGGCACATGCCTGTAGTTCTAGCTACTCGGGAGGCTGAGGCGAGGGGATTTCTGGAGCCCAGGAGTTCGAGACTGCAGCGAGCTGCGATCACACCTCTATACTCCAGCTTGGGTGACAGAGCAAAACTTGAAAATAAAAAAAAAAAATAAATATGGGTCGTTGAGATGATGGGGCTCCATGTTTTAGGGTTCCATTTCAGAGTGAGAAGAGATCCAATGCTTAGACAAAACAATGCTCTTCGTAAATAACTTGAGCAAAAAGCACGGTCGATGTTTCTATTTTACAGAGGAGGCCTGCTTGATGCTAACCAATGTTGCTCTCGTCTCTTCTTTTGTGGACACTCCAGCTCCATGGAAGCAGAAAACCAAACAGGAGTCATCGAGTTCATCCTCCTCGGACTCTCCGAGGATCTAGAGCTGCAGCTTGTTCTCTTCGGGCTGTTCCTGTCCATGTACCTGGTCACGGTGCTGGGGAACCTGCTCATCATCCTGGCCATCGGCTCCGACGCCCGCCTGCACACCCCCATGTACTTCTTCCTCTCCAACCTGTCCTTTATCGATGTCTGCTTCAGCACCAGCATAATCCCCAAGATGCTGCTGGACATCCAGACAGGGAGCAAAGCCATCTCCTATAGGGACTGCCTCGCTCAGGTGTATTTTACCATGTTTTTTCCCATCCTGGACACCCTCCTCCTGACCGCGATGGCCTATGACCGGTTCGTGGCCATCTGCCACCCCCTGCACTACACGGTCATAATGAACCCCCGCCTCTGCGTCCTGCTGGTTTTCGTCACCTGGTTCATTGGCGTCACGACGTCCCTTCTCCACATTTCTCTAACGATGCGTCTGACCTTCTGCAAAGACCTTGACATTCCACATTTTTTCTGCGAACTGACACAGATCCTCAAGTTGGCCTGCTCCGACACCTTCCTGCACAGCGTGCTGATCTATTTCATGACAGGGGCGCTGGGTGTTTTCCCCCTTCTTGGGATCCTTGCGTCTTACTCTCGAATTGCTTCGTCCATAAGGAAGATGTCCTCATCCGGGGGGAAGCAAAAAGCCTTTTCCACCTGCGGGTCCCACCTGTCCGTCGTTTCTTTGTTTTATGGGACGGGCGTCGGGGTCTATTTCACTTCTGCGGTGACTCACTCCTCCCAGAAGATCTCGGTGGCCTCGGTGATGTACACGGTGGTCACCCCCATGCTGAACCCTTTCATCTACAGCCTAAGGAACAAGGACATGAAGGGGGCCCTGGGAAGACTGCTCAGTAGAGCAGCCTCCTGTCTGTGAAGTGTCCATGGACCCCACGACTGAGAAGATTTGGGGGCACCAAAGTGGGGCACACGCACGAACACCCCTTTTATCTTATTCTTAACTCTCCCAGTCCCTCTTGTTCTGTCACCCAATCCTGGAGGATCTATGACTTTGCTCTTTCCTAGTTTTTACACACTCTTTCATAATGAATCTTCCTGTAATTTGTTTGATGACATATATGCCCTATCTATTGTCCAAAAATATTGTCTCCGGTCATCTTTCTTGCTTCCACACGGGTGCGTCTTGAACTTGGGTTCAATTGGAAGCATTTACCGATAGCTTTGTTGCCTCAAGTGTTGGCACAGAGTTCTTAAACTCATTTATTTCTATGTGATTGCGTGTGGATTTGTGTTGTTTGTGTGTATGTGTTATCAACAGTGTTTTTGTCTTTTACTGGGTAAAGTATGATTAAAATACATATTAAAGTACAGATGACATTTTAGTATTTATCATGTATGAATTCTGTGCTAAGTGCCCTCTCTATATTATCTTATATGATTTTCCCAATGAGAATGGTTACTACCACCATTCTAGACATGAGAAAATGAGGCTCCAAGAATTAAAAACAAACAAACAGAAAAACTTTTCCAAAGTTACAGAGAGATCAAGTGGCAAAACCAAGATTCAAACCCAGAACTCTGATCCTGAGCCCATTTTATTTTATTTTAATTTATTATATTTTATTTTTATAGAGACCAAGTGTTACTCTGTTGCTCAGGCTGGGGTGCGGTAGCACAATCAATCATAGCTCACTACAGCCTGGAACTCCCGGGCAAAAGCGATTCTCCTGCCTCAGCCTCCAAAGTAGCTGAGACTACAGGCATGCACCACCACGCCTGGCTAATTTTTATTATTATTTTGTAGAGATGGGGTCTTGCTATGTTGCCCAGCTTGAATTCCTGGCCTCAAGCGATCCTCCCACCTCTGCCTCCCAAAATGCTGGGATTACAGGTGTGAGCCACTGTTCCTGGCCCTCATTTAACTTTAATTACCTCCCTTAAGGTCTTCTTACCTGCAAAGGCAGTTGTCACATTGGGGGTTAGGACTTCAATACATTAATTTTGGGGGCACACAATTCAGTCCATAACAGATGGTTTTACAGATCTGAGAAAGTTCCAGCCAACTCAGAAGGGAGCTCTGGAGCAAGGGTTGCTCTTTGGAGAAGTCCACATTGGGTAGAAACGACCAGGCCCTATTAGCCCAGGAAGAGTGTGGCCTTGAGGTAGATCCTAAACGTGATAATAGCTGGATGCTGTCATCCACCTCTGCAGTTCCCAACCCCTGGTCCATGAACCAGTACCAGTCTGTGGCCTGTTAGGGACCGGGCTGCAGAGCTCAGTGCCCCTCCCCTCCCCCACCTCCACTGTGGAAAATTTGTCTTCCAAGAAACTGGTCCCTAGTGCCAAAAAGGTTGGGGACCACTGAAACTGGATTCCTTCTAACTGAGTGGCAAATTGTTTCTTAAAGGGAGATTCAGGCCTCACACCTTCTTGGCTATCACATTTATTCTTGTGGCTATTCTAGAAAAATGATCGATGCTGGACTTCACCATTTCTTATTAACTAGAAGTTACTTGTTTCTTAAATTTCTTTTTTCTTTTTTTTTAAAAAAGAACATGACTAATTCTTTTAGGTAAAGCCATATGGCTTTGAAGAAAAGTTTTTCATTAATTTAATTTCTTGCTTTAGCTTAGGTTAATTCTATATAAGAGTAAGTCAATTTTAGTATTCTATTAATTTCCATTAGATTGGCAAATCTTTAATAGAATATTACTTAATTTTCTCTTGATAATCTTTAAAGTTTCCTGTACTTCTATTATCACTCTTTGTTTATATATTTGGATATCCTCTTTTGTTTTTCTTGATAGGACTTGCCAGAAGTTTGAGTATTTTTCCCAGGAATTAGTCCTCGGTTTTGTTGATCAAATCAACTGTTAGTGCCTTTTTTTTTAACCACAATAAGTTCTTCTCTTTTTTTACTCTTTGCTCTTCTTAAATTTGCTTAGCAGTACTTTACGTACACACATATATCTCCTTGCTCGATGAGCTGAGAGGGTATAGAATCAATGATACCCCAGTAGCAATAAGCACACTTAGTGCCCAGATATTTGTTTCTAATACCATTATCTAATAAAAAGAACCAGAGCTCCTTGGAGAAATAGCATTCTAGAACTAGGGCAGGAAATAAAAAAGGTGAGCCTGGAATGTCACGCGTTGCCAGAAAGTAGAAAAGTGCTAAAAACAACAACAGAAATCCACAATGATGGGAGTGTGTCATAGGGACACAGAAGCCAAGTGAAAGAATTTCCAGTGGCCAAAGAAGAGAAAAGAGCAACACATAATGAGGAGAGGACAGTCTCTTCAACAATGATGTTCGGAAAACTGGGTATCCACATGCAGAAGAATGAAATTAGACCCTTACCTCACACCATATGCAAAAATCAACTCAAAATGGATCAAAGACTTAAATGTAAGACTCAGAACTATGAAACTTCTAGAAGAAAACATAAGGGGCAAAGCTCTATGACATTGGTCTAGGCCATGATTTTTTTGGATATGACCTCAAAAGCACAGGCAACAAAACTGAAAATAGACACATGAGATTGCATGAAACTAAAATGCTTCTGCAGACCAGGTGCGGTGGCTCATGCCTGTAATCCTAGCTCTCTGGGAGGCTGAGGCAGGAGGATCGCTCAAGGTCAGGAGTTCAAAACCAGCCTGAGCAAGAGAGACCCCATCTCTACTAAAAAAAAAAAAAAAAAACAATAGAAAGAAATTAATTGGCCAACTAAAAATATATAGAAAAAATTAGCTGGGCATGGTGGCACATGCCTGTAGTCCCAGCTACTCAAGAGGCTGAGGCAGGAGGATCACTTGAGCCCAGGAGTTTGAGGTTGCTGTGAGCTAGGCTGATACCACAGCGCTGTAGCCCGGGGAACAGAGTGAGACTCTGTCTCAAAAAAAAAAAAAAAAGCTTCTGCATAGCAAAGAAAACAATCAATAGATTGTAGAGACAACCAGCATAATGGGAGAAAATGTTTACAAACTATACATCTGATAAGGAGTTAATATCTAAAATATATGAGAAACTCAAACAACTCAATAAGCAAGAAAAAAATAGCCCCATTTAAAAATGGCCAAAAGACTGGAATAGACTTTTCTCAAAAGAAGGCACACAAATGACCAACTGCTAACATCGCTAATCAATAGGGAAAAGTCCACAATGAGATACCTCACTCCTGGTAGAATGGCTATTATAAAAAACAAACAAACAAAAACCAAAAAATAACAAGTGTTCATTAATATGTGGAGAAAAGGGAACCCTTGCATACTTCTGATGTGAAGTACATTAGTACAGCCATTATGGAAAACAGCATGGAGGTTTATCAAAAACTTAAAAACAGAACTACTATATGATCTAACAATCCTACTACTGGGCATATATCCAAAATAAATAAAGTCAGTATGTTGAAAGGATATCTGCACTCTCATGTTTATTTCAGTATTGTTCACAATAATGAAGATATGGAATTAACCTGATTGTCCACCAATACATGAATGAAGAAAGAGAATGTGGTATTTATACACAATGGAATGCTATTTAGTCATAAATGCAAGGAAATTCTGTCATTTGTAACAACATGGCTGAACCTGGGGGACATTGTGTTACGTGAAATAAGCCAGGCACAGAAAGACAAATATCACATGATCTCATTCATATGAGGAACCTAAAAAGGTTGATCCTGGAGAAATAGTAAAATATTTGTTACCAGAGGCTAGAGTGTTTGAGGGAGGGGAGAGAAATGGGGAGATGTTAGTTAAAGGATAAAAATTACAGTTGGATTGGAGAAACAAGTTCACTAGATCTATGGTACAGCATGGTAACAGCGGTCAATGATAATATCTTGTATTCTTGAAAAATGCTAAGAGAATGTATGTTAAATGTTCTCACCACAAAATGGTAACTATGTGAGGTAGTACATATGTTTATTAGCTACATTGAACTATTCCACTATATGCATATATTTCAAAACATCATTTTGTACCCTGTACATACCTACAGTTTTATCTGTCAACAAATAAATTTGGAAATAAATAAATATGAAAATAAATAATAACATAATAAATATATGAATAATATATAAATCATAAGTATTTATAGTAAAATATTTATAATAAAATAAATATATAAATAAATAATAAATAAATTTGGAAATAAATAAAATTTGGAAAAAATAAGAGAAAAAATTAAAAAGAGAGGACCTCTTTGCTTCCATAAATCTTTGACGCTAAGTGGTCTGTAAAATCTCCAAAGACTCTCAAAGGAAGGCACATCCCAGAGAGATGATGCCTGAGTTTGGTCCCTTATAGAAATTAAATTTTGGCCGGGCGCAGTGGCTCACACCTGTAATCCTAGCACTCTGGGAGGCCGAGGCGCGCAGATTGCTTGAGGTCAGGAGTTCGAAACCAGCCTGAGCAAGAGCAAGACCTCATCTCTACTATAAATAGAAAGAAATTAATTGGCCAACTAATATATATAGAAAAAATTAGCCAGGCATGGTGGCGGATGCCTGTAGTCCCAGCTACTCGGGAGGCTGAGGCAGGAGGATCGCTTGAGCCCAGGAGATTGAGGTTGCTGTGAGCTAGGCTGACGCCACGGCACTCACTCTAGCCTGAGCAACAGAGTGAGACTCTGTCTCAAAAAA